>CANSZD010001554.1:0-147876 GCA_947648045.1 Beta corolliflora | reverse complement strand
CCCTTAGGAAATGGTAAAAAACGCATTTAGGAGAATGAATGACTTAAAAATGTTATCCGAGCTAGGAGTTAGGCCAAAAAAAACGTTTGGGCCCACAACAACGTGGAACCGACGCGAAAAGTCTGACTTCAATTTTTTCGTGTTCGATCGCCTAATCCCTTTAAGAAATGGTAAAAAAGCATTTAGGAAAATAATGGGTCAAAAAATGTTACTCGGAAGTAGGAGTTCGGCCAAGGTGTCACGTTTGGGCCTAGAGCAACGTGAACCGGACGCGAAAATCTGACCTTAATTTTTTCGGTTTCGACCTCCCGAACCCTTTCGAAAGTTAAAAACGCATTTAAGCAAAACAATGACTTCAAAATGTTATCCGGAGCTAGGGAGTTAGCCCCCAAAACACGTTTTAGGCCCCAGCAAAGTGGAACCGATGCGACCAATCGGACTTCATTTTTTTTCAACTTTTCCGACCTCACGAACCCTTAGAAATGGTTAAAAAACGCATTTAGGAGAAATAAAGACCGCAAAAATGTTATATGAGCTAGGAGTTTGGCCCAAGTCACGTTTTGGGCCCAAAACAACGTGGAACCGACGTGAAAATCTGACTTCAATTTTTCAAATTTTCCGACCTCCTAAACCCCTTTTTTAGAAATGATTAAAAAAAACGCGAGGCGAAAAAATGACTCAAAAAAATGTTATCCGAGCTAAGAGTTAGAGGCCCAAGTCACGTTTTAGACCTAGAGCAACGTGGAACCGACACGAAAATCGGACTTCAATTTTTTTTCACTTACGGCCTCCTGAACCCTTTAGAAATGGTATAAAAACAGCATTTAGGCGAAAGAATAACTCAAAAATGTTATCCGAGCTTGAGGTAGTCCCAAACACGTTTTGGGCCCACAACAACATGGGAACCGACGCGAAAATTTGACATCAATTTTTTTCGCTTCGACTCTCCACGAACCCTTTAGAAATTTTTAAAATAAATGCATAGGTGAAATAATTACAAAAAAATGTTATCCGAGCTAGGAGTTAGTCCCAAAACTTGTTTTAGGCACAAAGCAACGTGGAACCAACGCGAAAAATTGGACTTAAATTTCCCCAGCCTTCCGACCTCCTGAACAATTTAGAAATGGTAAAAGACGCATTTAGGCGAAAGAATGACTCAAAAATGTTATCCGGAGCAAGGACTTAGGCCCAAAACACGTTTTGGGCCCACGAAGAACGTGGAACCGACGCCAAAATCGGACTTCAATTTTTTCCCAAATCTTCCGACCATGAACCCTTTAGAAATGCAAAAAAAAAAACATATTTAAGCGAACTAATGACTCAAAAAATGTTATCCGGAGCACCGGAGTTAGGCCCAAAACCACGTTTTGTCCTAGAGCAACGTGGAAACGACGCGAAAAATCGGACTTTAATTTTTCAACCTTCCGACCTCCCGAACCCCTTAGAAATGGTAAAAACGCATTTAGGCAAAAAGAATCACAAATGTTATCCGGAAGCTAGGACTAGGTAGCGAAACACGTTGGGACCACAACAACGTGGAACCGACGCGAAAATCTAATTCAATTTTTTCACATTTTCCGACCTCACGAACCCTTTTGAAATGGTAAAAACGCATTTAGGCGAACGAATGACTCAAAAAAAGTTATCCGAGCTACGAGTTTGGCCCAAAACACTTTTTGGGCCCAAAACAACGTGTAACCGACGCGAAAAATCGGACTTATATTTTTTCAGGTTCTGACCTCCGAAACCCATTAGAAACGGCAAAGAAAGCGCATTTAGGAATAATAATGGCTCAAAAATGTTAGTCGAGCAAGGAGTTAGGCCCAAGTCACGTTTGGGCCTATGAAGCAACGTGGAACCACGCGAAAATCCGACTTCAATTTTTCACCTTCGACCTCACGAACCCTTTAGAAATGGTAAAAAACACATTTAGGCGACAGAATGACTCAAAAAAATTTATCCGAAGCTACGAGGTTGTCCCAAAACACGTTTCGGGGCCCAAAACAATCGTGGAACCGACGCCAAAAATCTGACTTCTATTCTTTCGGGTTCGACCTCCCCGAACCCTTTAGAAAATGGTTAAAAAACGCATTTAGGCGAAAGAATGACTCAAAAATGTTATCCGAGCAAGGAGATAGGCCCAAAAAACCTTGGGGCCCGGAGCAACGTGGAACCGACGCGAAAAATCGGACTTCAATTTTTGCAGCTTCCGACCTCACGAACCCTTTAGAAAAACTAATGAAACGCATTTAGGAAAAAGAATGACTCAAAAAAGTTATCCGAGCTAGAGTTTGCCTAAAACACGTTTTGTGCCCAAAACAACGTGGAACCGATGCGAAAATCTGACTTATATTTTTCGGTTCCGACCTCCGGAACCCTTTCGAAATGGTAAAAACGCATTTAGGAAAAAGAATGACTCAAAAATATTATCCGACCTAGAAGTTAGGCCCAAGTCAAGTTTTGGGCCTAGAGCAACGTGGAACCAACGCGAAAAATCGGACTTCAATTTTATCAGCTTCTGACCTCCTGAACGCATTATAAATGGTAAAAAAACGCATTTAAGCAAAATAATGACTTAAAAATGTTATCCAAGCTAGGAGTTAGGCCCAAAACACTTTTCCGGCCCCGAGCAAAGTGGAACCGTCGCAAACGTCTGACTTCATTTTTTTTCGCCTTGACCTCACGAACCCTTTAGAAATGGTAAAAACGCATTTAGGCGAAAGAAAGACTCAAAAATGTTATATGAGGTAGGAGTTAGGCCCATGTCACTATTTGGGCCCAAGTCACTATTTGGGCCAAGAACAACGTGGAACTGACGCGAAAAATCGGACTTTAATTTTTTCAGCTTCTGACCTTCTAAACGCTTTAGAAATGGTAAAAAACGCATTCAAGAAAAAGAATGACTCAAAAATGTTATCCGAGCTAGGAGTTAGGCCGAAGTCACGTTTTGGGCCTAAAGCAACGTGGAACCGACGCGAAAAATCGGACTTCAATTTTTCCGACATCGACCTCCTTAACCCTTTAGAAATGGTAAAAAAAAAGCATTGAGGCGGAAAAATGACTCAAAAATGTTATCCAAGCTAAGAGTTAGGCCCAAGTCACGTTTTAGGCCAGAGCAACGTGGAACCGACGCGAAAAACCGAACTTCAATTTTTTCAGATTCCGACCTCCTGAAAACTTTATAAATTGTGTAAAAACGCATTTAGGTGAAATAATGACTTAAAAATGTTGTCCGAGCTAGGAGATAGTCCCAAAACACGTTTTGGGCCCACAACAACGTGGAACCGACGCGAACAATTTGACTTTAATTTTTTCAGCTTCTGACCTCATGAACCCTTTAGAAATATTAAAAAAATGCATTTAGGTGAAATAATTACTAAAAAATGTTATCCGAGCTAGGAGTTTGGCCCAAAACTTGTTTCAGGCACAAAGCAACGTGGAACCGACGCGAAAAATCGGACTTATATTTTTTTCAGGTTCTGACCTCCGGAATCCTTTAGAAATGGAAAAAAAACGCATTTAGGAAAAATAAAGGGTCAAAAACGTTATCCGAGCTAGGAGTTAGGCCAAGTCACGTTTTAGGCCTAGAGCAACGTGGAACCGACTCGAAAAATCGGACCTTTAAAAAATGTAAAGAAACGCATTTAGGTGAAAGAATAACTCAAAAAAGTTATCCGAGCTAGGAGTTTGGCCCAAAACACGTTTTGTGCCCAAAACAACGTGGAACCGATGCGAAAAATCGGACTTATATTTTTTCAGGTTCTGACCTCCGGAACCCTTTCGAAATGGTAAAAAACACATTTAGGAAAAAGAATGACTCAAAAATGTAATACGAGCTAGGAGTTAGGCCCAAATCAAGTTTTGGGCCTAGAGCAACGTGGAACCAATGCGAAAATTCGGATTTCAATTTTATCAGCTTCTGACCTCCTGAACGCATTATAAATGGTAAGAAAACGCATTTAAGCAAAAGAATGACTTAAAAATGTTATCCGAGCTAGGAGTTAGCCCCAAAACACATTTTAGGCCCCCGAGCAAAGTGGAACCGATGCGAACAACGGACTTCATTTTTTTTCAGCTTCCACGACCTCACGAACCCCTTTAGAAATGGTTAAAAAACGCATTTAGGAGAAATAAAGACTCAAAAATGTTATATGAGCTAGGAATTAGGCCCAAGTCACGTTTTGGACCCAAAACAACGTGGAACCGACGCGAAAAATCGGACTTTAATTTTTTCAGCTTCTGACTTTCTGATCCCTTTAGAAATTGTAAAAAACGCCTTGAGGCGAAAATATGACTCAAAAATGTTATCCGAGCTAAGAGTTAGGCCCAAGTCACGTTTTAGGCCTAGAGCAACGTGGAACCGACGCGAAAAATCGGACTTCAATTTTTTCAGCTTCTGACCTCCTGAACCCTTTAGAAATTTTAAAAATAATGTATTTAGGTGAAATAATAACTAAAAAATGTTATCCGAGCTAGGAGTTAGTCCCAAAAAACTTGTTTTAGGCACAAAGCAACATTGAACCGACGCGAAAAATTGGACTTAAATTTTTCGACTTTCCGACCTCCGGAACAATTTAGAAATGGTAAAAAACGCATTTAGGCGAAAGAATGACTCAAAAATGATATCCGAGCAAGGACTTCAATTTTTTCAGCTTCTGACCTCACGAACCCTTTTGAAATGCTAAAAAATAACGCATTTAACCGAACTAATGACTCAAAATGTTATCCGAGCAAGGAGTTAGGCCCAAAACACGTTTTTGGCCCAAAACAACGCGGAACCGAAGCCAAAATCGGACTTCAATTTTTTCAGCTTCTGACCTCACAAACCCTTTTGAAATGCTTAAAAAAAACGCATTTAAGCGAACTAATGACTCAAAAATGTTATCCGAGCAAGGAGTTAGGCCCAAAACACGTTTTGGCCTCAGAGCAACGTGGAAACGACGCGAAAAGCGGACTTCAATTTTTTCGACTTCTTACCTCCCGAACCCCCATAGAAATGGTAAAAAAAACGCATTTTGGCGAAAGAATGACAAATGTTATCCGAGCTAGGAGTTAGGCCCTAAACACGTTTTGGGACCACAACAACGTGGAACCCACGCGAAAAATCGGACTTCAATTTTTTCCGCTTCTGACCTCACGAACCCTTTAGAAATGGTAAAAAAACACATTTAGGCGAAAGAATGACTCAAAAAGTTATCCGAGCTACGAGTTTGGACCAAAATAAGTTTTGGGGGCCCAAACAACGTGTAACCGACGCGAAAAATCGGACTTATATTTTTCGAGTTCGACCTCGAACCCATTAGAAATGGTAATGAAAACGCATTTAGGAAAAATAATGACTCAAAAATGTTTGCCGAGCTACGAGTTAGGCCCAAGTCACGTTTTGGGCCTAGAGCAACGTGGAACCGACGGGAAAAATTGGGATTAAATTTTTTCAGCTTTTGACCTCCTGAATGCTCTAGAAATGGTAAAAAAACGCATTTATGCAAAAGAATGACTAAAAAAAGTTATCCGAGCTAGGAGTTAGCCCCAAAACACGTTTTTGGCCCCGAGCAACGTGGAACCGACGCGAAAAGTCGGACTTCATTTTTTTCAGCTTCTGACCTCACGAACCCTTTAGAAATGGTAAAAAAAAAACCCATGAACCCTTTAGAAATGGTAATAAAACACATTTAGGCGAAAGAATAACTCATAAAGTTTCTCCGAGCTAGGAGTTAGGCCGAAAACACGTTTTGGGCTCATAGCAACGTGGAACCGTAGCGAAAAATCGGACTTCAATTTTTTCAACTTTTGACCTCCTTATCCTTTTTGAAATGGTAAAAAAACGCATTTAGGCTAAAGAATGACTCAAAAATGTTATCCGAGCTAGGATAAAGGCCCAAAACACGTTATGGGCCCACAACAATGTCGAATCGAGGCGGAAAAATCGGACTTCAATTTTTTCAGCTTCTGACCTCACGAACCCTTTAGAAATGGTAGATTAACGCATTTATGCGAAAGAATGACTCAAAATTGTTTTCCGAGCTACGAGGTTGTCCCAAAACAACGTGGAACCGACGCGAAAAATCGGACTTATATTTTTTCAGGTTCTGACCTCCGGAACCCTTTAGAAATGGAAAAAAATGCATTTAGGAAAAATAAAGGGTCAAAAACGTTATCAGAGCTAGGAGTTAGGCCAAGTCACGTTTTGGGCCTAGAGCAACGTGGAACCGACGCGAAAAATCGGACCTTAATTTTTTCAGCTTCTGACCTCACGAACCCTTTAAAAAATGTAAAGAAACGCATTTAGGTGAAAGAATGACTCAAAAAAGTTATCCGAGCTAGGAGTTTGGCCCAAAACACGTTTTGTGCCCAAAACAACGTGGAACCGATGCGAAAAATCGGACTTATATTTTTTCAGGTTTTGACCTCCGGAACCCTTTCGAAATGGTAAAAAACGCATTTAGGAAAAAGAATGACTCAAAAATGTAATCCGAGCTAGGAGTTAGGCCCAAGTCAAGTTTTGGGCATAGAGCAACATGGAACCAATGCGAAAAATCAGACTTCAATTTTATCAGCTTCTGACCTCCTGAACGCATTATAAATGGTAAGAAAACACATTTAAGCAAAAGAATGACTTAAAAATGTTATCCGAGCTAGGAGTTAGACCCAAAACACGTTTAGGCCCTGAGCAAAGTGGAACCGATGCTAACAGTAGGACTACATTTTTTTCAGCTTCTGACCTCACGAACCCTTTAGAAATGGTAAAAAACGCCTTGAGGCGAAAATATGACTCAAAAATTTTATCCGAGCTAAGAGTTAGGCCCAAGTCACGTTTTAGGCCTAGAGCGACGTGGAACCGACGCGAAAAATCGGACTTCAATTTTTTCAGCTTCTCACCTCGTGAACACTTCAGAAATGGTAAAAAACGCATTTAGGCGAATGAATGACTTAAAAATGTTATCCGAGTTAGGCAGTAGGCCAAAAAATGTTTTTGGCCTAGAGCATCGTCGAATCGACGCGAAAAATCGAACTTCAATTTTTTCAGCTTCATACCTCACGAACCCTTTAGAAATGGTAAAAAAACTCATTTAGGAGAAATAATGACAAATAATTGTTATCCGAGCGAGGACTTAGGCCCAAAACAAGTTTTGGTCCCAGAGAAACGTGGAACCCTTTTGAAATGGTAAAAAACCACATTCAGGAGAAAGAATGACTCAAAAATGTTATTCGAGCTAGGAGTTAGGCCCAAAACAGGTTTTACGCCCAGAGCAACGTCGAACCGACGCGAAAATTTGACTTCAATTTTATCAGCTTCTGACCTGCCGAACCCTTTAGAAATGGTTAAAGAAACGTATTTAGGCGAAAGAATGACTCAAAAATGTTATCCAAGCTAGGAGTTAGGCCCAAAACAAGTTTTAAGCCTAGAGCAACGTCGAACCGACGCGAAAAATCGGACTTCCATTTTTTCAGCTTCTGACCTCACGAACCCTTTAGAAATGGTAAAAAAAAGCATTGAGGCGAAGGAATGACTCCAAAATGTTATCCGAGCGAGGAGTTAGTTCTAAAACACGTTTTGGGCCCAGAGCAACGTGCAACCGTCACGAAAAATCGGACTTAAATTTTTTCAGCTTCTGACCTGCTGGACCCTTTAGAAAATTGTAAAAAAAACGCATTTAGGCGAAATATTGACTCAAAAATGTTAATTGAGCTAGGAGTTAGGCCCAGAACAGGTTTTATGCCTAGAGCAACGTCGAACTGACGCGAAAAATCAGACTTCAATTTTTTCAACTTCTGACCTCACGAACCCTTTAGAAACGGTAAAAAAACGCTTTTAGGCGAAAGAATGACTCAAAAATGTTATTTGAGCGAGGATTTTGAGCCAATAACACGTTTTGGGCCCAGAGTATCGTGCAACCGTCGCGAAAAATTGGACTTTAATTTTTTCAGCTTCTGACCTCCTGAACACTTTAGAAATGATAAAAAAACTCATTTAAGCGAAAGAATGACACATAAATGTTATCCGAGCTAGGAGTTAGGCCCAAAACACTTTTTGGGCGCAGAGAAACGTGGAACCGACAGGTAAAATCAGACTTTAGTTTTTTCAGGTTCTGACCTCCGAAACTCTTTATAAATTGATAGAAAACGCATTTAGGAGAAAGAATGACTCAAAATTTTTTTCAGCATCTGAACTCCCGAACCCTTTAGAAATGTTAAAAAAACGCATTTAGGCGAGAGAATGACTGAAAAATGTTATCCGAGCTAGGATTTAGGCCCAAAACAGGTTTTAAGCCCCGAGCAACGTCGACCCGACGCGAAAAATTTGACTTCAATTTTTTCAGATTCTGACCTAACGAACCCTTTAGAAATGGTAAAAAAATCGCATTTAGGTTAAAGAATGACTCAAACATGTTATCCGAGCGAGGGCTTAGGCGCAAAACATGTTTTAAGGCTAGAGTAACGTCGAACCGACCCTAAAAATCAGACTTCAATTTTTGCCAATTCTGACCTCACGAACCCTTGAGAAAGGGTAAATAAACACATTTAGCCGAAAGAATAACTCAAATAGTTTATACGAGCAAGTTGTTAAGCCGAAAACACGTTTTGGGCCCACATCAACGTCGAACCGTCGCGAAAAATCGGACTTCATTTTTTTCAGTATCTGACCTGCTGAACCTTTTAAAAATGGTTAAAAAACGCATTTAGGCGAAAGAATGACTCAAAAATGTTATCCGAGCTAGGAGATAGCCCCAAAACACCTTTTGGGCACAGAGAAACGTGGAACCGAAGGAAAAATCAGACTTCAATTTTTTCAGGTTCTGACCTCCATAATCCTTTAGAAATGGTTAAAAAACGCATTTAGGATAAAGAATGACTCGGAAATCTTATTCGAGCGAGGATTTAGGGCCAAAACAAGTTTTAAGCCTAGAGCAAGGTCGAACCGACGCGAAAAATCGGACTTCAATTTTTTCACCTTCTGACCTCACGAACCCTTTAGAAATGGTAATAAAACACATTTATGCGAAAGAATCACTATAAAGTTTATCCGAGACAGGAGTTAGGCCTAAAGCACGTTTTGGGCCCAGAGTAACGTGGAACCGTCTTGAAAAATCGGACTTCAAGTTTTTCAGCTTCTGACCTCTAGAACCCAAAAGAAATGGTAAAAACACATATAGGCGAAAGAATGACTCAAAAATGTTATCCGAGCAACAAGATGGCCCAAAACACAATTTGGGCCTCGAGAAACGTGGAACCGACGGGAAAAGTATGACTTCTATTTTTTCAGGTTCTGACCTCCGGAACCCTTTAGAAATGGTTAAAAAATGTATTTAGTAGATAGAATTATTCAAAAATTTTATCGGAGCGAGGATTTTGGGCCAAAACAGGTTTTAAGCCTAGAGCAACGTCGAACCGACGCGAAATATCGGACTTCAATTTTTTCCACTTTTGACCTCACGAACCCTTTAGAAATGGTAATAAAACATATTTAGGCGAAAGAATAACTCAAAAAGTTTATCCGAGCTAGGAGTTAGGCCAAAAACACGTTTTGGGCCCATAGCAACGTGGAACCGTAGCAAAAAATCGGACTTCAATTTTTTTTGCTTCTGACCTCCTGAACCCTTTAGTAATGGTAAAAAAAAGCATTTAGGCGAAAGAATTACTCAAAAATGTTATCCGAGCTAGGAGTTAGGCCCAAAACACGTTCTGGGCCCAAAGCAATGTCACCCCGATGCGGAAAAATTGAACTTCAATTTTTTAAGCTTCTGACTCGTGAACCCTTTAGAAATGGTAAAAAACGCATGTAGGCGAAAGATTGACTCAAAAATGTTATCCGAGCTAGGAGTTAGGCCCAAAACACGTTTTGGGCCTAGAGCAACGTGGAACCGAAGGAAAAATTGGACTTCAATTTTTTCAGCTTCTGACCTCACGAACCCTTTAGATATGGTAAAAAACACATTTAGGCAAAAGAATGACTCAAAAATGTTATCCGAGCCAGGAGTTAGGCCCACAAACGTTTTGGGCCCAAAGCAACGTGGAATCGACGCGAAAAATCGGACGTCAATTTTTTCAGCTTCTTACCTCCTAAACCCCTTAGAAATGGTAATAAAACACATTTAGGCGAAAGAATGACTCAAAAATGTTATCCGAGCTAGGAGTTAGGCCCAAAAACGTTTTGGGCTTATAGCAACGTGGAACCGACGCGAAAAATCGGACTTCAATTTTCTGCGCCGGACCTACTAAACCCTTTAGAAATGGTAAAAAAACGCATTTAGGTGAAAGAATGAGTCAAAGTGTTATCCGAGCTAGGAGTTAGGCCCAAAACACGTTTTGGACCCAATGCAACGTGGAACTGACGCGAAAAATCGAACTTTAGATTTTTCAGCTTCTGAACTCGCGAAACGTTTTTAAATTATCAAAAAACACATTTAGGCAAAAGAATGACTCTTAAATGTTATCCGAGCTAGGAGTTAGGCCAATAAATGTTTTGGGCCCAAAGCAACGTGGAACCACCGCAAAAAATCGGACTTCAATTTTTTTCGGCTTCTGACCTCCTGAACCCTTTAGAAATGTTAAAAAAACGCATTTAGGTGAAAGAATGACTCATAAATGTTATCCGAGCTAGGAGTTAGGCCCAAAATACGTATTGGGCCCCGAGTAACGATGGGCAAGGCGAAAAATCGGACTTTAATTTTTTCAACTTCAGACCTCGCGAACCCTTTAGAAATGGTAAAAAAATGCATTTAGGCTAAAGAATGACACAAAAATGTTATCCGAGCTAGGAGTTTGGCCCAAAACACGTTTTCGGCCTAGAGCAACAAGCAACCGACGCAAAAAATCGGACTTCAATTTTTTCTGCTTCTGACCTCACTAACCCTTTAGCAATGGTATAAAAACGCATTTAGGTGAAAGAATGAATGAAAAATATTATCCGAGCTAGGAGTTAGGCCCAAAACACGTTTTCGGCCTAGAGAAACGTGGAACCGACGCAAAAATCGGACTTCAATTTTTTCAGCTTTTGACCGCACGAACCCTTTAGAAATGGTGAAAAAAACGCATTTAGGCGAAAGAATGACTCAACAATGTTATCCGAGCAAGGAGTTTGGCCCAAAAACGTTTTGGTCCCAAAGGAACGTGGAAACGACGCGAAAATTAGACTTCAATTTTCTCTGCATCAGACCTCCTGAACCCTTTAGAAATGGTAAAAAAAAGCATTTAGTTGAAAGAATGACTCAAAAGTGTTATCCGAGCTGGAAGTTAGGCCCAAAGCACGTTATGGGTCCAAAGCAACGTGGAACTGACGCGAAAAATCGAACTTCAATTTTTTCAGCTTCTGACCTCACGAAACCTTTTTAAATGGCCAAAAAACACATTTAGGCGAAAGAATGACTCTAAAATGTTATCCGAGCTAGGAGTTAGGCCCAAAAACGTTTTGGGCCTAAAGCAACGTGGAACTGCCGCGAAAGATCGGACTTCAATTTTTTCGGCTTCTGACCTCCTGAACCCTTTAGAAATGTTAAAAAAAAGCATTTAGGTGAAAGAATGACTCAAAAATGTTATCCAATCTAGGAGTTAGGCCCAAAACGCGTTTTCGGCCCAGAGCAACAAGGAACCGAAGCGAAAAATCGGACTTCAATTTTTTCCGCTTCTGACCTCACGAAACCTTTGGAAATGGTATAAAAACGCATTTAGGCGAAAGAATGAATCAAAAATGTTATCGGTGCTAGGAGTTTGGCCCAAAACACATTTTCGGCCTTGAGAACCAAGGAACCGACGCGAAAAATCGGACTTCAATTTTATTAGCTTCTGACCTCACGAACCCTTTGGAAATGGTATAAAAACGCATTTAGGCGAAAGAATGAATCAAAAATGTTATCCGAGCTAGGAGTTAGGCCCAAAACACGTTTTCGGCCTAGAGAAACGTGGAACCGACGCAAAAACCGGACTTCAATTTTTTCAGCTTTTGACCGCACGAACCCTTTAGAAATGGTGAAAAAAACGCATTTAGGCGATAGAATGACTCTAAAATGTTATCCGAGCTTGGAGTTAAGCCCAAAAACATTTTGGGCCCAAAGCAACGTGGAACCACCGCGAAAAGTCGGACTTCAATTTTTTCGGCTTTTGACCTCCTGAACCCTTCAGAAATGTTAAAAAAACGCATTTAGGTGAAAGAAGGACTCAAAAATGTTATCCGAGCTCGGAGTTAGGCCCAAAACACGTTTTGGGCCGGGAGTAACGTGGAACCGACGCGAAAAATCGGACTTTAATTTTTTCAGCTTCAGACCTCGCGAACCCTTTAGAATTGGAAAAATAACGCATTTAGGCTAAAGAATGACTCAAAAATGTTATCCGAGCTAGGAGTTTGGCACAATACACGTTTTCGGCCTAGAGCAACAAGGAACCGACGCGAAAAATCAGACTTCAATTTTTTCAGCTTCTGACCTCACGAACCCTTTAAAAATGGTAAAAAAACGCATTTAAGCGAAATAATGACTCAAAAATGTTATCTGAGCAAGGAGTTAGGCCCAAAACACGTATTGGCCCGAGAGCAACGTCGAACCGACGCGAAAAATCGGACTTTAATTTTTTCAGCTTCTAACCTCACGAACCCTTTTGAAATGGTAAAAAAACGCATTTAGGCGAAAGAATAACTCAAAAAAGTTATCCGAGGTAGTAGTGTGGCCTAAAACACGTTGGGCCCAGAGCAACGTTGAACTGACACGAAAAATCGGACCTATATTTTTCAGGTTCTGACCTCCGAAACCCTTTAGAAATGGTCAAAAAAACGCATTTAGGAAAAAGAATGACTCAAAAATGTCATCCGAGCTAGGAGTTAGGCTTAAGTCACGTTTTGGGCCTAGAGCAACGTGGAACCGACGCGAAAAACCAGACTTTAATTTTTTCAGCATCCGACTTCCTGAACAATTTAGAAATGGTAAAAAAACGTATTTAAGCAATAGAATTACTCAAAAATGTTATCCGAGCTAGGAGTTAACCCCAAAACATGTTTTTAGCCCCGAGCAACGTGGAACCGACGCGAAACGTCGGACTTCATTTTTTCAGCTCCTGTCCTCACGAACCATTTAGAAATGTTAAAAAAAACGCATTTAGGCAAAAGAAAGACTCTAAAATGTTATATGAGCTTGGAGTTAGGCCCAAGTCACGTTTTGGGCCCACAACAATGTGGAACGGACGAGAAAAACCGGACTTCAATTTTTTCGGGTTCTGACCTCCTGAACGCTATAGAAATGGTAAAAAAACGCAATTAGGCGAAAAAATGACTCAAAAATGTTATTCGAGCTAGGAGTTAGCCCCAAAACACGTTTTTGTCCCCGATCAATGTGGAACCCGCGCGAAAAGTCGGACTTCATTTTTTTCAGCTTCTGACCTCCCGAACCCTTTAGAAATGGTAAAAAAATGCTTTTAGGCGAAAGAATTACTCAAAAAAGTTATCCGAGGGAGGAGTTAGGCCTAAGTCACGTTTTGGGCCTAGAGCAACGTGGAACCGACATGAAAAATCGAACTTTAATTTTTTTAGCTTCTGACCTCCTGAACCCTTTAGAAATGGTAAAAACAGCATTGAGGCGGAAAAATGACTCAAAAATGTTATCCGAGCATAGAGTTTGACCCAATTCACGTTATTGGCCAAGTGCAACGTGGAACCGACGCGAAAAATCGGACTTCAATTTTTTCAGCTTCTGACCTCCTGAATTCTTTAGAAATGGTATAAAAACGCATTTAGGTGAAAGAATGACTCAAAAATGCTATCCGAACTAGGAGTTAGCCCCAAAACACGTTTTTGGCCCAAAGCATTGTGGAACCGCTGCGAAAAGTCGGACTTCATTTTTTCCAGCTTCTGAACTCACGAACCCTTTAGAAATTTTAAAAATAATGCATTTAGGTGAAATAATTACTTAAAAATGTTATCCGAGCTAGGAGTTAGGCCCAAAACTTCTTATAGGCACAGAGCAACGTGGAACCGACGCGAAAAATTGGACTTAAATTTTTTCTGCTTCTGACCTCCTGAACAATTTAGAAATGGTAAAAAACGCATTTAGGCAAAAGAATGACTCAAAAATGTTATCCGAGCAAGGACTTAGGCCCAAAACACGTTTTGGGCCCACAGCAACGTGGAACCGACGCGAAAAATCGGACTTCAATGTTTTCAGCTTCTGACCTCACGAAACCTTTAGAAATGGTAAAAAAACGCTTTTAAGCGAAATAATGACTCAAAAATGTTATCCGAGCAAGGAGTTAGGCCCAAAACACGTTTTAAGCCTAGAGCAACGTGGAAACGACGCGAAAAATCGGACTTAAATTTTTTCAGCTTTTGACCTCCTGAACTCCTTAGAAATGGTAAAAAACGCATTTAGGAGAATGAATGACTTAAAAATGTTATCCGAGCTAGGAGTTAGGCCCAAAACACGTTTTGGGCCCACAGCAACGTGGAACCGACGCGAAACATCGGACTTTAATTTTTTCAGCTTCTGACCTCACGAACCCTTTAGAAATGGTAAAACAACGCATTTAGGCGAAAGAATGACTCAAAAAAGTTATCAGAGCTATGAGGTTGTCCCAAAACAACGGGGAACCGATGCGAAAAATCGGACTTATATTTTTTCTGGTTCTGACCTCCGGAACCCTTTAGAAATGGTAAAAAAACGCATTTAGGAAAAATAATGGCTCAAAAATGTTATCCGAGGAAGGAGTTAGGCCCAAGTCAAGTTTTGTTCCTAGAGCAACGTGGAACCGACGCGAAAAGTCGGACTTATATGATGCGAGTCGAGTTCGAGTTTGAGTTAGCTCGACTCGACTCGTCAGCATTTCGAATCGAGCTCACTCGAGTTGAGTTTGACCGAGTTTTGACTGAGCATTGACCGAGTCGAGCTTTCACCGAGTCGAGTTCTGACCGAGTAGATTTCGAGTAGCTTGCAAGTGTCTCATGATAAAAGCAACCCTAAGGTAGAACAATTGGGTTTTCGAGCTTCTCATGAGTTTTCGAGTCGAGTATTGAGTTGCTCAACTCGACTCGCCAGTATCTCGAGCCGAGCTCACTCGAGCCGAGTTTTGACCGAGTCGATCTCGAGTAGCTCGCGAGTTGTCTCGTCTTATTTACACCCCAACTTCTGACCTCCTGAACCCCTTAGAAATGGTAAAAAACGCATTTAGGAGAATGAATGACTTAAAAATGTTATCCGAGCTAGGAGTTAGGCCCAAAACACGTTTTAGGCCCACAGCAACGTGGAACCGACGCGAAAAGTCGGACTTCAATTTTTTCAGGTTCTGACCTCCGGAACCCTTTAGAAATGGTAAAAAAACGCATTTAGGAAAAATAATGGGTCAAAAATGTTATCCGAGCTAGGAGTTACGCCAAGTCACGTTTTGGGCCTAGAGCAACGTGGAATCGACGCGAAAAATCGGACCTTAATTTTTTCAGCTTCTGACCTCCTGAACGCTTTACAAAAGAAAAAAAAACGCATTTAAGCAAAAGAATGACTTAAAAATGTTATCCGAGCTAGGAGTTAGCCCCAAAACACGTTTTAGGCCCTGAGCAAAGTGGAACCGATGCGAAGAGTCGGACTTCATTTTTATCAGCTTCTGACCTCACGAACCCTTTAGAAATGGTTAAAAAACGCATTTAGGTGAAATAAAGACTGAAAAATGTTATATGAGCTAGGAGTTAGGCCCAAGTCACGTTTTGGGCCCAAAACAACGTGGAACCGACGTGAAAAATCGGACTTCAATTTTTTCAGCTTCTGACCTCCTGAACCCTTTTGGAAATGGTTAAAAAAACGCCTTGAGGCGAAAAAATGACTCAAAAATGTTATCCGAGCTAAGAGTTAGGCTCAAGTCACGTTTTAGGCCTAGAGCAACGCGGAACCGACGCGAAAAATCGGACTTTAATTTTTTCAGCTTATGACCTCCTGAACCCTTTAGAAATGGTATAAAGACCCATTTAGGCGAAAGAATGACTCAAATTGTTATCCGAGCTTGGAGGTAGTCCCATAACACGTTTTGGGCCCACAACAATGTGGAACCGACGCGAAAAATTTGACTTCAATTTTTTCTGCTTCTTACCTCACGAACCCTTTAGAAATTTATAAATAAATGCATTTAGGTGAAATAATTACAAAAAAATGTTATCCGAGCTAGGAGTTAGTCCCAAAACTTGTTTTAGGCACAAAGCAACGTGGAACCGACGCGAAAAATTGGACTTAAATTTTTTCAACTTCTGACCTCCTGAACAATTTAGAAACGGTAAAAAACGCATTTAGGCGAAAGAATGACTCAAAAATGTTATCCGAGCAAGGACTTAGGCCCAAAACACGTTTTTGGCCTAGAGCAACGTGGAAACGACGAGAAAAATCGGACTTTAATTATTTCAGCTTCTGACCTCCTGAACCCCTTAGAAATGGTAAAAAAACGCATTTAGGCGAAAGAATGACAAATGTTATCCGAGCTAGGAGTTAGGCCGTAAACACGTTTTGGGACCATAACAACGTGGAACCGACGCGAAAAATCGGACTTCAATTTTTTCCGCTTCTGACCTCACGAACCCTTTTGAAATGGTAAAAAAACGCATTTAGGCGAAAGAATGACTCAAAAAAGTTATCTGAGCTACGAGTTTGGTCCAAAACACGTTTTGGGCCCAAAACAACGTGTAACCGACGCGAAAAATCGGACTTATATTTTTTCAGGTTCTGACCTCCGGAACCCATAAGAAATGGTATCGAAAACGCATTTAGGAAAAATAATGACTCAAAAATGTTAGCCGAGCAGGGAGTTAGGCCCAAGTCACGTTTTGGGCCTAGAGCAACGTGGATCCGACGCAAAAAATCGGACTTCAATTTTTTCAGCTTCTGACCTCACGAACCCTTTAGAAATGGTTAAAAAACGCATTTAGGAGAAATAAAGACTGAAAAATGTTATATGAGCTAGAAGTTAGGCCCAAGTCACGTTTTGGGACCAAAACAACGTGGAACCGACGTGAAAAACCGGACTTCAATTTTTTCAGCTTCTGACCTCTTGAACCCTTTAGAAATGGTAAAAAAACGCCTTGAGGCGAAAAAATGACTCAAAAATGTTATCCGAGCTAAGAGTTAGGCCCAAGTCACGTTTTAGGCCTAGAGCAACGCGGAACCGACGCGAAAGATCGGACTTTAATTTTTTCAGCTTATGACCTCCTGAACCCTTTAGAAATGGTATAAAAACGCATTTAGGCGAAAGAATGACTCAAAATTGTTATCCGAGCTTGGAGGTAGTCCCATAACACGTTTTGGGCCCACAACAACGTGGAACCGACGCGAAAAATTTAACTTCAATTTTTTCTGCTTCTTACCTCACGAACCCTTTAGAAATTTTAAAATAAATGCATTTAGGTGAAATAATTACAAAAAAATGTTATCCGAGCTAGGAGTTAGTCCCAAAACTTGTTTTAGGCACAAAGCAACGTGGAACCGACGCGAAAAATTGGACTTAAATTTTTTCAACTTCTGACCTCCTGAACAATTTAGAAATGGTAAAAAATGCATTTAGGCGAAAGAATGACTCAATAATGTTATCCGAGCAAGGACTTAGGCCCAAAACACGTTTTTGGCCTAGAGCAACATGGAAACGACGCGAAAAATCGGACTTTAATTATTTCAGCTTCTGACCTCCTGAACCCCTTAGAAATGGTAAAAAAACGCATTTAGGCGAAAGAATGACAAATGTTATCCGAGCTAGGAGTTAGGCCGTAAACACGTTTTGGGAACATAACAACGTGGAACCGACGCGAGAAATCGGACTTCGATTTTTTCAGTTTCTGACCTCACCAACCCTTTTGAAATGGTAAAAAAACGCATTTAGGCGAAAGAATGACTCAAAAAAGTTATCTGAGCTACGAGTTTGGCCCAAAACAACGTGTAACCGACGCGAAAAATCGGACTTATATTTTTTCAGGTTCTGACCTCCGGAACCCATAAGAAATGGTATAGAAAACGCATTTAGGAAAAATAATGACTCAAAAATGTTAGCCGAGCAAGGAGTTAGGCCCAAGTCACGTTTTGGGCCTAGAGCAACGTGGAACCGACGCAAAAAATCGGACTTCAATTTTTTCATCTTCTGACCTTACGAACCCTTTAGAAAGGGTAAAAAAACGCATTTAGGCGAAAGAATGACTCAAAAAAGTTATCTGAGCTACGAGGTTGTCCCAAAACACGTTTTGGGCCCAAAATAACGTGGAACCGACGCGAAAAATCGGACTTATATTTTTTCAGGTTCTAACCTCCTGAACCCTTTAGAAAATGGTAAAAAAACGCATTTAGGCGAAAGAATGACTCAAAAATGTTATCCGAGCTAGGAGTTAGGCCCAAAATACCTTTGGGGCCTAGAGCAACGTGGAACCGACGCGAAAAATCGGAATTCAATTTTTGCAGCTTCTGACCTCATGAACCCTTTAGAAAATGTAAATAAACGCATTTAGGCGAAAGAATGACTCAAAAAAGTTATCCGAGCTAGGAGTTTGGGCCCAAAACAACGTGGAACCGACGCGAAAAATCGGACTTATATTTTTCAGGTTCTGACCTCCGGAACCCTTTCGAAATGGTAAAAAACGCATTTACGAAAAAGAATGACTCAAAAATGTTATCCGAGCTAGGGGTTAGGCCCAAGTCAAGTTTTGGGCCTAGAGCAACGTGGAACCAACGCGAAAAATCGAACTTCAATTTTATCAGCTTCTGACCTCTTGAACGCATTATAAATGGTAAAAAAATGCATTTAAGCAAAAGAATGACTTAAAAATGTTATCCGAGCTAGGAGTTAGGCCCAAAACACGTTTTTGGCCCCGAGCAAAGTGGAACCACTGCGAAAAGTCGGACTTCATTTTTTTCAGCTTCTGACCACACGAACCCTTTAGAAATGGTAAAAAAAACGCATTTAAGCGAAAGAAAGACTCAAAAATGTTATATGAGCTAGGAGTTAGGCCCAAGTCACTATTTGGGCCCAGAACAACGTGGAACTGAAGCGAAAAATTGGACTTCAATTTTTTCAGCTTCTGACCTTCTAAACGCTTTAGAAATGGTAAAAAAACACATTTAAGAAAAAGAATGACTCAAAAATGTTATCCGAGCTAGGAGTTAGGCCGAAGTCACGTTTTGGGCCTAGAGCAACGTGGAACCGACGCGAAAAATCGGACTTCAATTTTTTCAGCTTCTGACCTCACGAACCCTTTAGAAATTTTTAAAAAATGCATTTAGGTAAAATAATTACTAAAAAATGTTATCCGGGCTAGGAGTTTGGCCCAAAACATGTTTTAGGCACAAAGCAACGTGGAACCGACGCGAAAAATTAGACTTAAATTTTTTCAGCTTCTGACCTCCTGAACAATTTAGAAATGGTAAATAACGCATTTATGTGAAAAGAATGACTCAAAAATGTTATCCGAGCAAGGACTTAGGCCCAAAACACGTTTTGGGCCCACAGCAACGTGAAACCGACGCGAAAAATCAGACTTCAATTTTTTCAGCTTCTGACCTCACGAACCCTTTAGAAATGGTAAAAAAACGCATTTAGGCGAAAGAATGACGCAAAAAAGTTATCAGAGCTACTAGGTTGTCCCAAAACAACGTGGAACCGACGTGAAAAATCGGACTTATATTTTTTCAGGTTCTGACCTCCGGAACCCTTTAGAAATGGAAAAAAAACGCATTTAGGAAAAATAATGGGTCAAAAACGTTATCCGAGCTAGGAGTTAGGCCAAGTCACGTTTTGGGCCTAGAGCAACGTGGAACCGACGCGAAAAATCGGACCTTAATTTTTTCGACCTCGACCTCACGAACCCTTTAGAAAATGTAAAGAAACGCATTTAGGCGAAAGAATGACTCAAAAAAGTTATCCGAGCTAGGAGTTTGGCCCAAAACAACGTGGAACCGATGCGAATAATCGGACTTATATTTTTTCAGGTTCTGACCTCCGGAACCCTTTCGAAAAGGTAAAAAACGCATTTAGGAAAAAGAATGACTCAAAAATGTAATCCGAGATAGGAGTTAGGCCCAAGTCAAGTTTTGGGCGTAGAGCAACGTGGAACCCACGCGAAAAATCGGACTTCAATTTTATCAGCTTCTGACCTCCTGAACGCATTATAAATGGTAAAAAAACGCATTTACGCAAAAGAATGACTTAAAAATGTTATCCGAGCTAGGAGTTAGGCTCAAAACACGTTTTTGGCCCCGAGAAAAGTGGAACCGCTGCGAAAAGTCGGACTTCATTTTTTTCAGCTTCTGACCTCACGAATCCTTTAGAAATGGTTAAAAAACGCATTTAGGAGAAATAAAGACTCAAAAATGTTATATGAGCTAGGAGTTAGGCCCAAATCACATTTTGGGCCCAAAACAACGTGGAACCGACGCGAAAAATTGGACTTCAACTTTTTCAGCTTCTGACCTCCTGATCCCTTTAGAAATTGTAAAAAACGCCTAGAGGCGAAAATATGACTCAAAAATGTTATCCGAGCTAAGAGTTAAGCCCAAGTCACCTTTTAGGCTTAGAGCAACGTGGAACCGACGCGAAAAGTTGGACTTCAATTTTTTCAGCTTCTGACCTCCTGAACCCTTTAGAAATTTTAAAAAAAATGTATTAAGGCGAGATAATTACTAAAAAGTGTTATCCGAGCTAGGAGTTAGTCCCAAAACTTGTCTTAGGCACAAAGCAACGTGGAACCGACGCGAAAAATTGGACTTAAATTTTTTCAGCTTCTGACCTCCTGAACAATTTAGAAATGGTAAAAAACGCATTTAGGCGAAAGAATGACTCAAAAATGATATCCGAGCAAGGACTTCAATTTTTTCAGCTTCTGACCTCACGAAGCCTTTAGAAATGCTAAGAAAAACGCATTTAAGCGAACTAATGACTCAAAAATGTTATCCGAGCAAGGAGTTAGGCCCAAAACACGTTTTTGGCCTAGAGCAACGTGGAAACGACGCGAAAAATCGGACTTCAATTTTTTCAGCTTCTGACCTCCTGAACCCCTTTGAAATGGTAAAAAAACGCATTTAGGCGAAAGAATGACAAATGTTATCCGAGCTAGGAGTTAGGCCCTAAACACGTTTTGGGACCACAACAACGTGGAACCGAGGCGAAAAATCGAACTTCAATTTTTTCCGCTTCTGACCTCACGAACCCTTTAGAAATGGTAAAAAAACGCATTTAGGCGAAAGAATGACTCAAAAAAGTTATCTGAGCTACGAGTTTGGCCCAAAACAAGTTTTGGGCCCAAAACAACGTGTAACCGACGCGAAAAATTGGACTTATATATTTTTTAGGTTCTGACCTCCGGAACCCATTAGAAATGGTAATGAAAACGCATTTAGGAAAAATAATGACTCAAAAATGTTTGCCGAGCTAGGGGTTAGGCCCAAGTCACGTTAAGGCCCTAGAGCAACGTGGAACCGACGAGAAAAATTGGACTTTAATTTTTTCAGCTTTTTACCTCCTGAATGCTTTAGAAAAGGTAAAAAAACGCATTTAAGCAAAAGAATGACTTAAAAATGTTATCCGAGCTAGGAGTTTGCCCCAAAACACGTTTTTGGCCCCGAGCAAACTGGAACCGACACGAAAAGTCAGACTTCATTTTTTTCACCTTCTGACCTCACGAACGCTTTTGAAATTGTAAAAAAACGCATTTAGGCGAAAGAAAAAAACTCAAAAATGTTATATGAGCTAGGAGTTAGGCCCAAGTCATGTTTTGGGCCAAGAACAACGTGGAACCGATGCGAAAAATCGGACTTCAATTTTTTCAGCTTCTGACCTCCTGAACGCTTTAGAAATGGAAAAAACGCATTTAAGAAAAAGAATGACTAAAAAAAGTTATCCGAGCTAGGAGTTAGCCCCAAAACAAGTTTTTGGCCCCGAGCAACGTGGAACTGACGCGAAAAGTCGGACTTCATTTTTTTAACTTTCCGACCTCCACGAACCCTTTAGAAATGGTAAAAAAAACCCATGAACCCATTTGAAATGGTAATAAAACACATTTAGGCGAAAGAATAACTCAAAAAGTTTATCCCAGCTAGGAGTTAGGCCGAAAACACGTTTTGGGACCATAGCAATGTGGAACCGTAGCGAAAAATCGGACTTCAATTTTTTCAACTTTTGACCTCCTTAACCTTTTAGAAATGGTAAAAAAACGCATTTAGGCTAAAGAATGACTCAAAAATGTTATCCGAGCTAGGAGTTAGGCCCAAAACACGTTATGGGCCCAGAGCAATGTCGAATCGAGGCGGAAAAATCGGACTTCATTTTTTTCAGCTTCTGACCTCGTGAACACTTTAGAAATGGTAAAAAACGCATTTAGGCGAAAGAATGACTCAAAAATATTATCCGAGCTAGGCATTAGGCCAAAAAACGTTTTTGGCCTAGAGCAACGTTGAATCGACGCGAAAAATCGAACTTCAATTTTTTCAGCTTCATACCTCATGAACCCTTTAGAGATGGTAAAAAAACTCATTTAGGAGAAATAATGACAATTAATTGTTATCCGAGCGAGGAGTTAGGCCCAAAACAGGTTTTGGTCCCAGAGAAACGTGGAAGCGACGCGAAAAATCGCACTTCAATTTTTTCAGGATCTGACCTCCGGAACCCTTTTGAAATGGTGAAAAACCGCATTCAGGTGAAAGAATGACTCAAAAATGTTATTCGAGCTAGGAGTTAGGCCCAAAACAGGTTTTACGCCCATAGAACGTCGAACCGACGCGAAAATTTGACTTCGATTTTATCAGCTTCTGACCTGACGAACCCTTTAGAAATGGTAAAAAAACGCATTTAGGTGAAAGAATGACTCAAAAATGTTATCCGAGCAAGGATTTATGCCTAAAACAGGTTTTAAGCCAGAGCAACGGCGAACCGGCGCAAAAACCGGACTTTAATTTTTTCAACTTCTTACCTCATGAACCCTTTCGAAATGGTAAAAATACACATTTAGGCAAAAGAATAACTCAAAAAGTTTATCCGAGCTAGGAGTTAGGCCCAAAGCACGTTTTGGGCCCATGGTAACACGGATCCGACGCGAAAAATCGGACTTCAATTTATTCAGCTTCTGACCTCACGAACCCTTTAGAAATGGTTTTAGAAACGTATTTAGGCGAAAGAATGACTCAAAAATGTTATACGTGCGAGTTAGTTCTAAAACACGTTTTGGGCCCAGAGCAACGTGCAACCGTCACGAATAATCGGACTTGAATTTTTTCAGCTTCTGACCTGCTGGACCCTTTAGAAAATTGTTAAAAAAATGCATTTAGGCAAAAGAATGACTCAAAAATGTAATCCGAGCTAGGAGTTAGGCCCAAAACAGGTTTTAAGCCTAGAGCAACGTCGAACCGACTCGAAAAATCGGACTCCAATTTTTTCAGCTTCTGACCTCACGAACCCTTTAGAAATTTTAAAAAAACGCATTTAGGCGAAGGAATGACTCAAAAATGTTATCCGAGCGAGGAGTTAGGACCGAAAAACGTTTTCGGCCTAAAGCAACGTGGAACCGTCGCGAAAAATTGGACTTTAATTTTTCAAGCTTCTGAAGTGTTGAACCCTTTATAAATGTTAAAAAAACGTATTTAGTCGAAATAATGACTCAAAAATGTTAATTGAGCTAGCAGTTAGGCCCAGAACAGGTTTTAAGCCTAGAGCAACGTCGAACCGACGCGAAAAAATCAGACTTCAATTTTTTCAACTTTTGACCTCACGAACCCTTTAGAAACGGTAAAAAACGCTTTTAGGCGAAAGAATGACTCAAAAATGTTATTCGAGCGAGGATTTTGGGCCAATAAAACGTTTTGGGCCCAAAGTAACGTGTAACCGTCGCGAAAAATTGGATTTTAATTTTTTCAGCTTCTGACCCCCTGAACACTTTAGAAATGATAGAAAAACTCATTTAAGCGAAAGAATGACACAAAAATGTTATCCGAGCTAGGAGTTAGGCCCAAAACACGTTTTGGGCGCAGAGAAACGTGGATCCGACAGGTAAAATCAGACTTTAGTTTTTTCAGGTTCTGTCCTCCGAAACTCTTTATAAATGGTTAGAAAAAAAAAATTCCGAGCTAGGGATTAGGCCCAAAACACGTTTTGGGCCTAGAGCAACGTGGAACCGTCGCAAGAAATCGGACTTAAATTTTTTCAGCTTATGAACTCCCGAACCCTTTAGAAATGGTAAAAAAATCACATTTAGGCTAACGATGGTTAAAAAACGCATTAAGGCGAAAGAATGACTCAAAAATGTTATCCGAGCTAGGAGATATCCCCCAAAACACCTTTTGGGCGCAGAGAAACGTGGAACCGACGCGAAAAATCGGACTACAATTTTTTCAGGTTATGACCTCCGAAACCCTTTAGAAAAGGAAAAAAACCGCATTTAGGCGAAAGAATGACTCAAAAATGTTATCAGGGCGAGGAGTTAGGCCCAAAACACGTCGAACTGTCGCGAAAAATCAGACTTCAAATTTTTCAGCCTCTGACCACCTAAACCCTGTAGAAATGGTAAAAAAAACGCATTTAGGCGAAAGAATGACTCAAAAATGTTATCCGAGCTACGAGCTAGGCCCATAACACGTTTTGGGCCTAGAGAAACGTGGATCCGAAGGGAAAAATCAGACTTCAATATTTTCAGGTTCTGACCTCCACAATCCTTTAGAAATGGTTAAAAAACGCATTTAGGATAAAGAATGACTCAGAAATCTTATTCGAGCGAGGATTTAGGGCCAAAACAAGTTTTTAAGCCTAGAGCAAGGTCGAACCGACGCGAAAAATCGGACTTCAATTTTTTCACCTTCTGACCTCACAAACCCTTTAGAAATGGTAACAAAACACATTTAGGCGAAAGAATAACTATAAAAGTTTATCCGAGATAGGAGTTAGGCCTAAAGCACGTTTTGGGCCCAGAGTAACGTGGAACCGTCTTGAAAAATCGGACTTCAAGTTTTTCAGCTTCTGACCTCCAGAACCCAAAAGAAATGGTAAAAAACGCATTTATGCGAAAGAATGACTCAAAAATATTATCCGAGCAACGAGATAGGCCCAAAACACAATTTGGGCCTAGAGAAACGTGGAACCGACGGGAAAATTCGGACTTTAATTTTTTCAGCTTCTGACCTCTCGAACCCTATAGAAATGGTCAAAAAAGGCATTTAGGAGAAATAATGACAATAAATTGTTATCCGAGCGAGGAGTTAGGCGCAAAACACGTTTTAGGATCAGAGAAACGTGGAAGCGACACGAAAAATCGCACTTCAATATTTTCAGGTTTTGACCTCCGGAACCCTTTAGAAATGGTAAAAAACCGCATTCAGGAGAAAGATTGACTCAAAAATGTTATCCGAGCTAGGAGTTAGGCCCAAAACAGATTTTAAGCCTAGAGCAACGTCGAACCGACGCGAAAAATTTGACTTAAATTTTTTCAGCTTCTGACCTGACGAACCCTTTAGAAATGGTAAAAAAACGGATTTAGGCCAAAGAATGACTCAAAAATATTATCCGAGAAAGGATTTAGGCCCAAAACAGTTTTTAAGCCCCCAACAACGTCGAACCGTCGCGAAAAATCGGACTTCAATTTTTTCAACGTCTGACCTCATGAACTCTTTACAAATGGTAAAAAAACACATTTAGGCGAAAGAATTACATAAAAAGTCTATCCGAGCTAGGAGTTAGGCCCAAAACACATTTTGGGCCCACAACAACAAGGAACCGACGCGAAAAATCGGACTTCAATTTATTTAGCTTCTGACCTCACGAACCCTTTAGAAATGTTAAAAAAAAACACATTTAGGCGAAAGAATGACTCCATAATTTTATCCGAGCGAGGAGTTAGGCCCAAAACACGTTTCGGGACCTGAGCAACGTGGAACCGTCGCGAAAAATTGGACTTCAGTTTTTTCAGCTTCTGACCTCCGAAACCCTTTAAAAAACGCATTTAGGAGAAATAATGACAATAAATTGTTATCCGAGCGAGGAGTTAGGCCCAAACCACGTTTTAGGCCCAGAGAAACGTGGAAGCGACACGAAAAATCGCACTTCAATATTTTCAGGTTTTGACCTCCGGAACCCTTTAGAAATGGTAAAAAACCGCATTCAAGAGAAAAAATGACTCAAAAATGTTATCCGAGCTTGGAGTTAGGCCCAAAACAGGTTTTAAGCCTAGAGCAATGTCGAACCGACACGAAAAATCGGACTTCAATTTTTTCAGATTCTGACCTCACGAACCCTTTAGAAATGGTAAAAAAACGCATTTAGGCGAAAGAATGACTCGAAAATGTTATCCGGGCGAGGATTTAGGCCCAAAATACGTTTTAGGCCCTGAATAACGTGGAACCGTCGCGAAAAATCGGACTTTAATTTTTTAAGCTTCTGACCTCACGAACCCTTTATAAATGGTAAAATAACGCATTTAGGCGAAAAAATTACTCAAAAATGTTATCCGAGCTAGGAGTTAGGCCCAAAACACGTTTTTGGCCCAGAGTACCAAGGAACCGACGCGAAAAATCGGACTTCAATTTTTTCAGCTTTTGACCTCACAAACCCTTTAGAAAATAAGGGAAATAATGACTCAAAAATGTTGTCCGAGCTAGGAGTTTGGCCCAAAACACGTTTTTGGCCCACATCAATGTGAAACCGACGCTTGAAATCAGACTTCAATTTTTTCAGCTTCTGACCTCCTGAACCCTTTACAAATGGTAAAATATTGCATTTAGGCGAAAGAATTACTCAAAAATGTTTGAGGCCCAGACTAACGTGGAACCGACGCAAAAAATCGGACTTTAATTTTTTCAGCTTCTGACCTCGTCAACCCTTTAGAAATGGTGAAAAAACAAATTTAGGCGAAAAAATGACTCAAAGATGTTATTCGAGCAAGGAGTTAGCCCCAAAACCCGTTTTGGGCCTGAGCAGTGTGGAACCGACGCGAAAAATCGGACTTCCATTTTTTCATATTCTGACCAGACGAACCCTTTAGAAAAGGTAAAAAAACGCATTTATGCAAAAGAATGACTCAAAAATGTTATTTGAGCTAGCCGTTAGGCCCAAAACACGTTTTCGGCCCAGAGCAACATGCAACCGACGCGAAAAATCGGACTTCAATTTTTTCAGCTTCTTACCTCACGAACCCTTTAGATATGGTAAAAAAAAACCCATTTAGACGAAAGAGTGACTCAAAAATTTTATCCGAGCGAGGAGTGAGACCTTAAACACGTTTTGGGCCTAGAGCAACGTGGAACCGTCGCGAAAAATCGGACTTCAATTTTTTCAGTTTCTGACCTCACGAACCCTTTAGAAATGGTAAAACACACATTTAAATGAAAGAATGACTCAGCAATGTTATCCGAGCTAGGAGTTAGGCCCAAAACACGTTTTAGGCCAAGAGCAACGTGAAACCGGCGCGAAAAATCGGACTTCAATTTTTTCAGCTTCTGACCTCACGAACCCTTTAGAAATTGTAAAAAAAAATACCTTTAGGCGAACCAATGCCTCAAAAATGTTATCCGACCTGGGAGTTAGGGCCAAAACACGTTTTGGGCCTAGAGCAACGTGGAACCGACGCGTAAAATCGGACTTCAATTTTTTTTAGCTTCTGACCTCCTGAGCACTTTTGAAATGGGAAAAAAACGCATTTAGGTGAAAGAATGACTCAAAAATGTTATCCGAGCTAGGAGTTAGGCCCAAAACACCTTTTGGGCCCAGAGTAACGTGGAACCGATGCGAAAAACCGAACTTCAATTTTTTGAGGTTCTGACCTCACGAACCCTTTAGAAATGGTAAAAAAACGCATTTAGGCGAAAGAATGACTTAAAAATGTTATCCGAGCTAGGTGTTAGGCCCAAAATATGTTTTGGGCCTAGAGTAACGTGGAACCGATGCGAAAATCGGACTTCAATTTTTTTCAGCTTCTGACCTCACGAACACTTTAGAAATGGTAAAATAACGCATTTAAGCGAAAGAATGACTCAAAAGTGTTTTTTTTTTTTTGGTAAATGAAAAAATATTATTACCAAAGAAACCACCAATTTACAACCTAGTCAGCCAAAGGGTAACCACCCTTCTAGGAAGGCTCATTAACCCTTAGGTTGCTATACAACCTAGTAATAGACTACCAGACACAAATTCAACTATGTAAACTATACAACCAATTCCTATCATCATTTCTAAGTTTACATCAAGTAACAAACATCTTTTTAAAACAAAAAATTTCACTTTATGTACAATTTCTTATGCAGCCTTTCACAAGTTGATGTTCCTAGCCTTTCACAAGTTGTACAGCAGAGCAGCCACTGTAGCAATATAGATCTTGGTTTTAAGCTTTGAGCCTGCTCTTCCTCTTTTGAGCCAATGAACCATCTGCTCAACACTATTAATGCTCCTGATGCAGCCCATCCAATGCAGAATGGCAGTCCAAGACTCCATAGCTAAAGAACAGCTAAAGAACACATGATGGTGATTCTTTGGATCCTGCTCACAAAGACAACATTTGTCATCCTCACTAATTCCATGGCCATAGAGCCTTGCTTTAACTTGCAATCTTTGCTGGATGATGAGCCACCACATAAATTTGTGCTTTAAGATTGTGAGTCTGCTCCATATTATTCTATGCCAATGGACTTTCTCACCCTGACTTGTGAGGGCCTTATAAGCCTTTGAGATTGAATAACAATTTTGCTGCTTGCACCACCAATCCTCATGTTGCTGTAGTTTGATGAAGTCCTTATCTTGACAGATCTTCTTCCATATCCAGCTAGCCAGGGTGGAATATTTGTAATTCCATCAATCATGATTCTTCAAGTACACCTCATGGATCCACCTGACCCACAAGGAGTCTTTCTTTTTGGCAATCTACCACACAATCTTCCCCACAACAAGCTTGTTCCATAAACTGATATCCCTTATGCCTAAGCCTCCAAACTTTTTAGGTAAACATGCCTTCTTCCATTTCACATATCCAGCTCTTGTACCATTCAGATGACCTTCCCACAAGAATTTTCTACAAAGTTTGTTAATCTCCTTGATCACTGCTGCTGGAATTATCATGATTTGCATCCAATAAGTGTAAATGCTCATGAGAACTGAATTCACTAATTGAAGCACGCCACAAAAAAGAGATATGCTATTGCCAAGTTCTTATTTTCACCATCATTTTCTGAATCAGTTGAGAACAGTCTTTAGCATTGAGGGATCTATTGCAAATTGGAGTACCTAGGTATTTGAAAGGCCAAGAACCTTTACTGAACCCAGATCTTTGGCACAAGACCTCCAGATTATTATCATCCATGTTTAACTCAGACTTGGCCTTATTTGCTTTAAGACCAGACACCTTCTCAAAGTGGTTTAGCCCTTGCAGGAGATAGGAAGCACTGATTAGATCACCCCTGCTGAAAAGCATCAAATCATCAGCAAAGCAAAGAAAATTCAACTGTAACCCACTGCATCTTGGATGAAATTTGAATTGCTTTTTGGAACCAACATATTGCATGGTTCTTGTTAAGTACTCCATGCATAGAACAAATAGCAAAGGGGAGACAGGTCACCCTGTCTTAGACCCCTATTTGCTTTGAAGAACCCTTGTGAAGTACCATTGATCAATAAAGAGAACTGAACAATTGTTACAAAGGCCATAATCACCATGATGATGTGAGTAGGGAAGTTTAAAGCCTCCAGCAAATCCGGTAAAAAACTCCACTCAATTGTATCATAAGCCTTTTGTAAATCCACTTTCGTAAGGCAACCTTTAGGAATGTTCTTCCTAGCATAGTGCCTCACAATGTCTTGGCAGACCAAGATGTTATTGATAAGCCTTTTGTAAAGCACCTTGTGTATCAAAAATGATCTCAGGCAAAACAGTGCTAAGCCTTAGACAGATAAGCTTAGAGATACACTTATAGATGACTGAGCAACATGCGATAGGTCTATACTCGATCACCTTTGTAGGGCAAGCAATCTTAGGCACCGAGTAATTGAAGTTATATTAATGGCCTTAAGCGAAGTCTCCGATCTGGAAGAAATCCTTCACAACCTTGATAATGTCGGGGCCTACAACATGCCAAGTCTTTTTGAAGAAGAGACTATCAAAACCATCAAGCCCCGGGGGCTTTATCAATCTGGAATGGACCAGAGAGCCTCCTTAATCTCCTCATCGAAAATTCCAAGCTTAGTTGAGATTGGAGATGAGCTGATAATGTAGCTCCTTGCTCAATGATCTTCTTTTTGATCTTCTGTGTAGGTTTCTGACTTCCATTCATGAAGCTAGAAAAATGCTAAACAAATTCCTTGCAAACTAGATCAGGATCAAACAGCCATTGGCCCTCTATATTCTAAATAGTGTTGATTATGTTCATGTGAGTTCTGGCTTTGATGACCTTATGGAAAAATCTGCTTTTTTCATCACCATACACAACCCAATCTTCTTTTGCTTTTTGCTTAAGGAAAGAGATATATGGTTGATGGGCTTCCTTGTATCTCTGCTGGGCTTCATACACCTTAGAGATTGCATCAGTGTTGGTAGATTGATTGTGCATATTCCGTTGTGCCTCCTTCAATTCCTTAGCACATTCTTTTTCTAGTTGAATGACATTCCTAAAGGAATCTTGGTTCAGTTTCCTCAATTTTGGCTTCAGGCTTTTCAATTTGTGAAAAATCTGGAACATTGTGTAACTCTTGACAGGAATAGCCCAATGATCTTCCACAATCTCCATGAATTTGGGGCTTGTAGCCCACATATTGAAGAACCTAAAAGGCTTAAAACCTTGGACATCAGGAAAACGTTTAATCAAAGCAGGACTATGATCAAACAGACCTTCAGGTAAGAAAATAGCTTCAGCATTGACAAAAGCACCCATCCATTCATCATTTGCCATTATTCTGTCCAATTTGGACATTACTCTAGCATCTCCATCTTGTTTGTTAGTCCAGGTGTACAACCTACCTGAGCTTTTGATATCAATTAAGCCACAGTACTCCACACACTCCTTAAACTGTTTCATTTCTGTTTAACTGGTAATATGTCCAGTTTTCTCATCATCATTTAGGATGATATTGAAATCACCCCCAATAAGCCAAACACCTTCCTTATTATCAGCCAACTGTCTAAGACCATTCCAGAGTTTTTCCCTAGCATTACCATCATTATGGGCATAGACAAAAGTACATTCAAATGATTTCCTACTAAGTTTAGGATAGACTTTGCAATGAACAAATTTGATCAGAACACTTTAGGACATTTACCTCAAAAACAAGAGGATTCCAAGCCAACACAATCCTTCCTCTACCATTCCAAGGAAGGTTTGTTGTAAAACACCAATTTGGGCAAAGATTAAGGTAAAGGGCCCTCATGTGTTGTGCCCTTACCTTTGTCTCCAGAAGGCAGAACAGCTGAGCATGAACAGAGGCAATCACAGATTTTACCTCAGTTTGTTTACCCTTGCTATTTAACCCTCTGGTGTTCCAAATGAGAACACACTCCATTCCGGATAGGGGTTGTCAACCCCTTCTCAGAATGCTCTTTGGTAACCTATTCCTCCGTCAACTGTTCTTCAGTCTCTGAACCCATACTGCAGTCCTCTAAAGCTTGAAAGTTGTTGCCAAGTGAGATCTGTTTAGGAGGTTGCTTCTGTGTACTTCTCTGATTAGGTCCAGTGCTTCCCTTGTCAGCCTTGTGTCTCTCAGCAAGTAGTTAATCATGCAGACTGTCAGTCTCCACTGCCTTGAGGCTATGAACTAAGATCACATGCTGAGGATTAGAACTTGGTTGAGCTCTCTGTTTATTTGCTACCAGCACAAACCCCTCTTCATCAACTGTTCTCTGAGCCACAGAGATGGCCTTAGTACCTTGTTTTTCATTCCCCGTAGTGGATTTTGGTCTCCATATCCTTTTAGGTTGGGCTTGTTTTTGCCTGCATTCCTCAGCTAAATGTCCCACCTTCTTACACTTAGAACATACAGTAGGTTTCCACTCATACACAACAGGTTGTTGAACTTCCACATCATGCTCATTTATGAATGTGATTGTGTCAGGGAAACTCTGATCAACTTGCACCTCAACTTGCACTCTAGCATAGTTGAGTCGCTCCTTCCTTGCTGTGGAATGATCCACCTTCAAAGCCTTGCCAATGGCATCCACTAACTTGAACAGGCATCCTTCTCCCCAATACTTGAGATGGAGTTTTGACAGTTGCATCCAAATAGGTATAACTTGGGCTGTGAGATCAACCATCTCAGCATCAGGATCCCAAGCTTTAACTACCAAAGGTTTCCTGTCAAAGAAGAATTGGCCCTTCAAAGCCATATCAAAACCCCCTTTGTCCAGAAACCTCACCACAAAACCACCATTCTCAATTGGTGCAATCACATCTACTCCATGTTTACCCCAAATTCTCTTAATGTGGCCCTCCATTACATGAATAGGTGGCCGAGCACCAATGACAAAACAGACTACATCAGTTTTCTAATATTCTACTTCCTCTTGAATATCACATAGATCTATTTTAGGCTTAACAGATCCACCATTAATCTCTGTGCTTGAACTTGGGATAGAAGTCTCAGCATGCTCAATAGTCTTTTGTTTTACACTAACAGGTTCATTCACAGCATTTTTATCACCATTAATCAAAGTATTAGGAGCTTGAGTAGCATCCTCAATTACAGTGTTCAATCCAGTTTCAATATTGTGAACAGTTCCATGCATGGGTTTATGATTACTGTTCATTTGATCATTATTTTCCAGATCAGAAGCTGGTCCAAAGTTTAATGCCCTTATTACAGTAGATTTGGAAGATTAAGAAGTGTTCTTACCTCCACTATCGAGCATAGCCTTTCACCCAGTATCTGGGTCACCGCCATTGTAGTGCTTACTTCCAGCTTGCATGATTGAGGGCTTGTGCTTGATTTTAGGAACATATTCCTCACTGTCATCGAGTAAATCATCTTCTTCCGAAGAGAATTCAAGATCTGAAGCCCAAGATTGCTTTCCCGCCATTGAAGTTTCTCCTTGTGTTTGAACTACAACATCCAGATATTGCTTGTTGTTATTCAGATTGTGTTTTTTGGAATTGTTCTTGCCATTATTGTTTGATTCAACCTTGCTTTTGACATTGTTCCTCCTAGGCCAACCTCGAGCTGCCATGGCTTCACCTCTCTAGAGAGAGAAACAAGGGAGAGCAAAGAGAACAATCAATCAATCGCTCGAAATGACTCAAAAATGTTTTTTTTTTGGTAAAAGAACAAATATTATTACCAAGAAACAAGCAAGTACAACCTAGCCATCCTAAGAGCAATAACCCTTCTAGGAAGGCTCATTGAACTCTTAGGAAGCTATACAACCTGGTAACAGGCTACCAGTTACAAAATTGACTTTGTAAACTATACAACCAATCCCTATCATCAATTTTAAGTTTACTTACATCATTTATCAAACATCTTTTCAATACACAAAATTTCACTTTATGTACAACTCCTTGAGCACTAACAGTTTTGTGTTGCCAATATTTGATGTTCCTAGCTTTCCACAAGTTATACAGCAAAGCAGCTACTGTAGCAATGTGAACCTTTGTTTTTAGCTTTGATCCAGCCCTTCCTCTTTTGAGCCAATGAACAATCTATTCCCCACTAGTGAAGTTCCTGGTGCATCCCAACCAATTTAAAGTGGCTATCCATGATTCCTTAGCCAAATGACAGCTGAAGAAGGTATGATGATGAGTTTCAGGTTCCTGCTCACACACACATCATTTATCATCTTCACTTACCCCATGAGCATGGAGTCTGACTTTGACCTGCAATCTCTGCTGAATGATAAGCCACCACATGAATTTGTGCTTTGGGATTGTAAGTCTGCTCCAAATTATTCTGTCCCAATGGACTTTTTCACCCAGACCAATAAGAGCCTTATATGCTTTTGAGATTGAATAACTGTGCTACTATTTTTGCCACCAATCTTCATGTTGTTGTGGTTTGATGAAGTCCTTCACCTGGCAGATTTTCTTCCATATCCAGCTAGCCAAGGTGGAATATTTGTAATTCCACTAGTCACGATTCTTCAAGTACACCTCATGGATCCACCTAACCCACAAAGTGTCCTTTTTGGCAATTTGCCAAACAATTTTCCACACAGCTAGCTGATTCCATAAGCTTATGTTTCTAATGCCTAAGCCTCCAATTTTTTTAGGAAAGCATGCCTGTTTCCAGTTCACATAGCCAACTCTGTTGCCATTCAAATGTCCTTCCCAAAGAAACTTCCTACAGATTTTGTTGATTTCTTTCAACACTGCTGCTGGAATTATCATAATTTGCATCCAATAAGTGCAAATGCTCATTAGAACTAAGTTCACAAGCTGTAATCTTCCAACAAAAAAAAAGAAATATGTCTTGATTGCCATGTTCTGATTCTCACCATCATTTTCTGGATCAATTGAGAGCAATCTTTGGCAGTCATGGATCTATTGCAGATTGGAGTGCCTAAATATTTGAAAGGCCAAGAGCCTTTGCTGAATCCAGATCTTTGACACAAAATCTCCAGATCACTGTCATCCATATTAACATGAAATAACTCAGATTTGGCTCTATTTGCTGTAAGGCCAGACACCTTTTCAAAGTGATTAAGACCTTGGAGAAGATAGGAGGCACTGGTCAGGTCACCTCTGTTGAACAACATCAAATCATCAGCAAAGCAAAGGTGATTTAACTGTAAACCACTACATCTTGGATGGAACTTAAAGCTCTTTTTAGAACCCATATACTTCATTGTTCTAGTTAAGTACTCCATGCATAGAACAAACAGCAATGGGGAGACAGGATCACCTTGTCTTAATCCCCTATTTGCTTTGAAGAAACCCTAAGATGTACCATTGATCAATAAGGAGAATTGAGCTGTTGTCACACAAGCCATAATCACCTTTATGAAATGATCAGGAAATCTGAAAGCTTCAAGCAAGTCCTTCAAGAAACTCCATTCAATATTATCATAAGCCTTTTGTAAGTCTACTTTCATAAGGCATCCTTTACGGATATTTTTCCTAGCATAATGCCTGACAATATCTTGGCACACCAAGATATTGTTTATGATACTTCTTCCTTTAACAAAGGCTCCTTGGGTGCCAGAAATGATTTCAGGCATAACAGTACTAAGTCTCATGCAAATAAGCTTAGAAATGCACTTGTAAATGACTGAGCAACAAGCAATGGGCCTGTACTCAGTCACCTTAGTAGGACATGCAACCTTTGGCACCAATGTTATTGAAGTTATGTTGATTGTCTTAAGCAACTCACCTGTTTGAAAAAACTCCTTCACGGCTTTAACAACATCATTCCCCACAATACTCCAAGTCTTCTTAAAGAACATGCTACTGAAACCATCAAGTCCAGGAGCTTTATCAACTGGAATAGACCATACAACCTCCTTGATTTCCTCATCAGAGAAATTAAGGTTAAGTTGGGCTTGAAGCTGATCTGACAGTCTAGCACCCTGATCCATAATCTTCCTCTTAATCTTTACTGTAGGTCTTTGCCTTCCATTCATAAAATTGGAGAAGTGCTGGACAAATTCCATACAAACCAGATCTGGATCAAACAACCAATGGCCATCTTTATTCTGAATTGTATTGATTATGTTCATATGAGTTCTTGCATTGATAGCCTTGTGGGACACCCTACTGTTTTCATCACCATAGACATCCCAATCTTCCTTGGCCTTTTGCTTGAGGAACATAATATATTGCTGATGAGCTTCTTTATATCTCTGTTGAGCTTCATATTCTCCGGTGATAGCCTTAGTATTGCCAGGTTGATTATGCATAATCTGTTGTGCCTCTTTCAGATCCTTAACACAAGACTTCTCCAGCTTAACTACATTCCCAAAGGAGGTTTGATTCAGCTCTTTCAATTTTGGCTTAAGGCTTTTGAGCTTTTGGAAAATCTGGAACATAGTATATCCTTTGACAGGAGTAGCCCAATGGTTTTCCACAATGTCCATGAATTGTGAACTTGTAGCCCACAAATTGAAGAACCTAAAAGGTTTAAATCCTTGGACATCAGGAAAACACTTAATCAAAGCAGGACTATGATCAAATAGACCTTCAGGCAAGAAGATAGCTTCAGCATTTACAAAAGACCCGATCCAATCATTATTTGCCATTATTCTATCCAATATAGACATTACTCTGTCAGTGCCATCTTGCTTGTTGGTCCATGTGTAGAACCTCCCAGAGCTTTTGATGTCCACTAAACCACAATACTCCACACATTCCTTAAATTGCCTCATTTCTGTTCTGCTAGTAACTTGACCAGTTTTCTCATCATCATTCAGAATGATATTAAAATCACCCCCAATAAGCCATGCATCCTTCATGTTATCAGCCAAATGCCTGAGGTCAGTCCATAGCTGCTCCCTAGCACCACCATCATTATGAGCAAAGACAAAGGTACATTCAAAGGCCTTCCTACTAATTTTTGGCAAAATATGACAGTGAAATAATTGGTCTGAACATTTGAGGATATCCACCTCAAAAGCAAGAGGATTCCATGCCAAAACAATCCTTCCTCAGCCATTCGAAGGAAGATTTGTGATAAAGCACCAATTAGGAAAGAGATTAAGGTATAGGGCCCCCATATTTGGAGCCCTTACCTTAGTTTCCAGAAGGCAAAACAGCTAGGCATGATGGATGACTCAAAAATGTTATCCGAGCTAGGAGTTAAGCCCAAAACACGTTTTTGGCCCGGAGCAACGTGGAATCGACGCGAAAAATCGGACTTCAATTTTTTCTGATTCTAACCTCATGAACCCTTTAGAAAAAATGGTGAAAAAACGCATTTAGGCGAAAGAATGACTCAAAAATATTATCCGAGCTAGGAGTTTGGCCCAAAATACGTTTTCGGCCCAGAGCAACAAGGAACCGACGTGAAAAATCGGACTTCAATTTTTTCAGCTTCTGACCTCACGAACCCTTTAGAAATGGTAAAAAAACGCATTTAGGCGAAAGAATGAATCAAAAATGTTATCCGAGCTAGGAGCTAGGCCCTAAACACGTTTTCGGCCTAGAGAAACGTGGAACCGACGCGAAAAATCGGACTTCAATTTTTTCAGCTTTTGAACTCACGAACCCTTTAGATACGGTTAAAAACGCATTTAGGCGAAAGAATGACTCAACAATGTTATCCGAGCTAGGAGGTAGGCCCAAAACACGTTGTGGGCCCAGAGCAACGTGGATCCGACGCAAAAATCGGACTTCAATTTTTTCAGCTTCTGACCTCACGACCCCTTTAGATATGGTAAAAAACACATTTAGGCGAAAGAATGACTCAAAAATGTTATCCGAGCTAGGAGTTAGGCCCAAAAACGTTTTGGGCCTAGTGCAACGTGGAACCGACGCGAAAAATCGAACTTCAATTTTTGCGGCTTTTGACCTCCTAAACCCTTTACAAATGGTAAAAAAACCCATTTAGGTGAAAGAATGACTCAAAAATGTTATCCGAGCTAGGAGTTAGGCCCAAAACACGTTTTGGGCCCAGAGCAACGTGGAACCGACGCGTAAAATCGAACTTCAATTTTTTCAGCTTCTGACCTCACGAACCCTTTTTTAAATGGTAAAAAATCACATTTAGGCGAAACAATGACTCAAAAATGTTATCCGAGCTAGGAGTTAGGCCCAAAAACGTTTTGGGCCTAGAGCAACGTTGAACCGACGCGAAAAATCGAACTTCAACTTTTACGGCTTCTGACCTCCTGAACCCTTTACAAATGGTAAATAAACGCAATTAGGTGAAAGAATGACTCAAAAATGTTATCCGAGCTAGGAGCTAGGCACAAAACACGTTTTCGGCCCAAAGCAAAGTGGAACCGACGCGAAAAATCCAACTTCAATTTTTTCAGCTTCTGACCTCACGAACCCTTTTTTGAATGGTCAAAAAACACATTTAGGCGAAACAATGACTCAAAAATGTTATTTGAGCTAGGCGTTAGGCCCAAAAACTTTTTGGGCCCAGAGCAACGTGGAACCGCCGCGAAAAATCGGATTTCAATTTTTTCGGCTTCTCACCTCCCGAACCCTTTAGAAACAGTAAAAAAACGCATTTAGGTGAATGAATGATTCAAAAATGTTATCCGAGCTAGGAGTTAGGCCCAAAACACGTTTTGGGCCCAGAGTAACATGGAACCGACGCGAAAAATCGGACTTTAATTTTTTCATCTTTTGACCTCACGAACCCTTTAGATATGGTAAAAAAATACATTTAGGCGAACGATTATCCGAGCAAGGAGTTAGGCCCAAAAACGTTTTGGGCCTAGAGCAACGTGGAACCGACGCGAAAAATCGAACTTCAATTTTTGCGGCTTCTGACCTCCTGAACCCTTTACAAATGGTAAATTAACAAATTTAGGTGAAAGAAAGACTCAAAAATGTTATCTGAGCTAGGAGTTAAGCCCAAAACACGTTTTGCGCCAAGAGCAACGTGGAACCGACGCGAAAAATCGAACTTCAATTTTTTCAGCATCTGACCTCACGAACCCTTTTTTAAATGGTCAAAAAACACATTTAGGCGAAACAATGACTCAAAAATGTTATCCGAGCTAGGAGTTTAGCCCAAAAACGTTTTGGGCCCAAAGCAACGTGGAACCGCCGCGAAAAATCGGACTTCAATTTTTTCAGATTCTGACCTCCCGAAACCTTAAGAAACGGTAAAAAAACGCATTTATGTGAAAGAATGACTCAAAAATGTTATCCGGGCTAGGAGTTAGGCCCAAAACACGTTTTGGGCCCAGAGTAACATGGAACCGACGCGATAAATCGGACTTTTAAATTTCTCAGCTTTTGACCTCACGAACCCTTTAGAAATGGTAAATAAAACGCATTTAGGCTAAAGAATGACTCACAAATGTTATCCGAGCTACGAGTTAGGCCCAAAACGTGTTTTGGGCCTAGAGCAACGTGGAACCGATCCGAAAAACCGGACTTCAATTTTATCAGCTTCTGACCTCCTGAACGCTTTAGAAATGATCAAAAAACGCATTTAGGCAAAAGAATGACTCAAAAATGTTATTCGACCTAGGAGTTAACCCCAAAACACGTTGTTGGCCCCGAGCAACGTGGAATTGACGCGAAAAATCGGACTTCAATTTTTTCAGCTTCTGACCTCCTGAACCCTTTCGAAATGGTATAAAAACGCATTTAGGTGAACGAATGACTCAAAAATGTTATCTGATCTAGGAGGTAGGCCAAAACACAAAACACGTTTTGGTCCCACAGCAACATGGAACCGACGCGAAAAATCTGAATTCAATTTTTTCAGCTTCTGACCTCACGAACACTTTAGAAATGGTAAAGAAAATGCATTTAGGTGATAGAATTACTAAAAAATGTTATCCGAGCTAGGAGTTAAGCCCAAAACTTGTTTTAGGCACAAAGCAACGAGGAACCAACACGAAAAATTGGACTTAAATTTTTTCAGCTTCTGACCTCCTGAACCATTTAGAAATGGTAAAATAACGCATTTAGGCGAAAGAATGACTCAAATATGTTATCCGAGCATGGACTTAGGCCCAAAACACGTTTTGGGCCCAAAGCAACGTGGAACCGACGCGAAAAATCGGACTTCAATTTTTTCAGCTTCTAACCTCACGAACCCTTTAGAAATGGTAAAAAAACACATTAAGCGAAATAATGACTCAAAAATGTTATCCGAACAAGGAGTTAGGCCTAAAACACGTTTTTGTCCCAAAGCAACGTGGAAAGGACGCGAAAAATCGGACTTCAATTTTTTAAGCTTCTGACCTCCTGAACCCCTTAGAAAAGGTAAAAAAACGCATTTAGGCGAAAGAATGACTCAAAGATGTTATCAGAGCTTGGAGTTAGGCCCAAAATACGTTTTGGGCCCAGAGCAACGTGGAACCGACGCGAAAAATCGAACTTCAATTTTTTCAGCTTCTGACCTCACCAACCCTTTAAGCAAAAGAATGACTTAAAAATTTTATCCCGAGCAAAGTGGAACCGACACGAAAGTTGTACTTCATTTTTTTCAGCTTCTGACCTCACGAACCCTTTAGAAATGGTAAAAAACGCATTTTGGCGAAAGAAAGACTCAAAAATGTTATATGAGCCAGGAGTTAGGCCCAAGTTAAATATTGGGCCCAGAACAACGTGGAACCGACACGAAAAATCGAACTTTAATTTTTCAGCTTCTGACCTCCTGAACGCTTTAGAAATGGTAAAAAAACGCATTTAAGAAAAAGAATGACTAAAAAAAGTTATTCGAGCTAGGAGTTAGCCCCAAAACACGTTTTTGGCCTCCAGCAACGTGGAACCGATGCGAAAAGTAGGATTTCATTTTTTTCAGCTTCTGACCTCACGAACCCATTAGAAATGGTAAAAAACGCTTTTAGGCGAAAGAATGACTCAAAAAAGTTATCCAACGAGAAAAATCGGACTTATATTTTTTCAGGTTCAGACCTCCGGAACCCTTTAGAACTGGTAAAAAAACGCATTTAGGAAAATAATGGCTAAAAAATGTTATCCGAGCTAGGAGTTAGGCACAAGTCACGTTTTGGGCCTAGAGCAACGTGGAACCGACGCGAAAAATCGGACTTCAATTTTTTCTGCTTCTGACCTCCTGAACGATTTAGAGATGGTTAAAAAATGTATTTAAGCAAAAGAATGACTCTAAAATGTTATCCAAGGAAGGAGTTAGCCCCAAAACATGTTTTTGGCCCAGAGCAACGTGGAACCGACGCGAAAAGTCGGACATCATTTTTTTCAGCTCCTGACCTCACGAACCATTTAGAAATAGTAAAAATACGCACTTAAGTGAAAGAAAGACTCTAAAATGTTATATGAGCTAGGTGTTAGGCCCAAGTCACGTTTTGGGCCCAGAACAACGTGAAACCGAGGCGAAAAATCGGACTTCAATTTTTTCAGCTTCTAACCTCCAAAACCCTTTAGAAATGGTAAAAAAACGCATTTAGGAAAAAGAATGACTCTAAAATGTTATCTGAGCAAGGAGTTAGGCCTAAGTCACGTTTTGGGCTTGGAGCAACGTGGAAACGACGCGTTAAATCGGACTTCATTTTTTTCAGCTCCTGACCTCACGAACCATTTAGAAATGGTAAAAAAACGCATTTAGCCGAAAGAAAGACTCAAAAATGTTATATGAGCTAGGAGTTAGGCCCAGCTCACGTTTTGGGCCCAGAACAACGTGGAACCGAAGCGAAAAATCAGACTTCAATTTTTTCAGCTTCTAACCTACTGAACGCTTTAGAAATGGTAAGAAAACGCATTTAAGCAAAAGAATGACTCAAAAATGTTATCCGAGGAAGGAGTTAGCCCCAAAACACGTTTTTGGCCCAAAGCAAAGTGGAACTGACGCGAAAAGACAGACTTGATTTTTTTTCAGCTTCTGACCTCACGAACCCTTTAGAAATGGTAGAAAAACGCAGTTAGGCGAAAGAATGACTCAAAAAAGTTATCCGAGGTAGGAGTTTGGCCCAAAACAACGTGGAACCGACGCGAAAAATCGAATTTCAATTTTTTCAGCTTCTGACCTCCTGAACCCTTTAGAAATGGTTTAAAAAAATGCATTTAGGTGAAAGAATTACTAAAAAATGTTATCAGAGCTAGGAGTTAGTCCCAAAACTCGTTTTTGGCACAAAGCAATGTGGAACCGACGAGAAAAATTGGATTTAAATTTTTTCAGCTTCTGACCTCCTGAACCATTTAGGAATGGTAAAACATGCATTTATGCGGAAGAATGACTCAAAAATGTTATCGGAGCAAGGAGTTAGCCCCAAAACACGTTTTTGGCCCCGAGCAACGTGTAACCGACGCGAAATGTAGGACTTCATTTTTTTCAGCTTCTGACCTCACGATTCCTTTAGAAATGGTAAAAAAACGAATTTAAGTGAAAGAATAACTCAAAAAAGTTATCCGAGCTATGAGTTAGGCCTAAGTCACGTTTTGGGCTTAGAGCAACGTGGAAACGACGCGAAAAATCGGACTTCAATTTTTTCAACTTTTGACCTCCTGAACCCTTTAGAAATAGTAAAAAAACGCGATTAGGAAAAATAATGACTCTAAAATGTTATATGAGCTAGGAGTTAGGCCCAAGTCACGTTTTGGGCCTAGAGCATAGTGGAACCGACACGAAAAACAGGACTTCAATTTTTTTAGCTTCCGACCTCCTGAACGATTTAGAAATGGTAAAAAAACGTATTAAAGCAAAAGAACGACTCAAAAATGTTATCTGAGCTAGGAGTTAGCCCCAAAACATGTTTTTGGCCCCGAGCAACGAGGAACCGACGCGAAGAGTCGGACTTCATTTTTTTCAGCTCCTGACCTCACGAACCATTTAGAAATGGTAAAAAAACGCATTTAGACGAAAGAAAGACTCAAAAATGTTATATGAGCTAGGTGTTAGGCACAAGTCACGTTTTGGGCCCAGAACAACGTGGAACCGACGCGAAGAATCGTACTTCAATTTTTTCAGCTTCTGACCCCCTGAACGCTTTAGAAATGGTAAAAAAACGCATTTATGCAAAAGAATGACTCAAAAATATTATCCGAGCTAGGAGTTAGCCCCAAAACACGTTTTTGGTCCCGAGCAACGTGGAACCGGCGCGAAAAGTCGGACTTCATTTTTTTCAGCTTCTGACCTCACGAACCCATTAGAAATGGTAAACAAACGCATTTAGGCGAAAGAATGACTCAAAAAAGTTATTCGAGGTTGGAGTTTGGCCCAAAACACGTTTATTCAGCTTATGACCTCTGGAAACCTTAGCAATGGCAAAAAAACGCATTTAGGAAAAAGATTGACTCAGAAATGTTATCCGAGCTAGGAGTTAGGCCTAAGTCATGTTTTGGGCCTAGAACAACGTGGAACCGACGCGAAAAATCGAACTTCAATTTTTTCAGCTTATGACCTCCTGAACGCTTTATAAATGGTAAAAAAACGCATTTAAGAAAAGAATGACTAAAAAAAGTTATCCGAGCTAGGAGTTAGCCCCAAAACACGTTTTTGGCCCCGAGCAAGGTGGAACCGACGCGAAAAGTTAGACATCATTTTTTTCAGCTTCTGACCTCAGGAACCCTTTAGAAATGGTAAAAAAACGCATTTAGGCGAAATAATGACTCAAAAAAGTTATCTGAGCTAGGAGTTTGGCCCATAACACGTTTTGGGCCTAGAGCAACGTGGAACCGACGCGAAAAAGTCGGACTTTAATTTTTTGAGCTTCTGTCCTCCTGAACGCTTTAGAAATGGTTAAAAACGCATTTAAGCAAAAGAATGACTTTAAAATGTTATCCGAGCTAGGAGTTAGCCCCCAAAACACGTTTTTGGCCCCGAGCAAAGTGGAACCGACAAGAAAGTTGTACTTCATTTTTTTCAGCTTCTGACCTCACGAACCCTTTAGAGATGGCAAAAAACGCATTTAGGCGAAAGAAAGACTCAAAAATGTTATATGGGCTAGGAGTAAGGCCCAAGTCACGTTTTGGGCACTAAACAACGTGGAACCGACGCGAAAAATCGAACTTCAATTTTTCAGCTTCTGACCTCCTGAACGCTTTAGAAATGGTAAAAATACGAATTTAAGAAAAAGAATGACAAAAAAAAGTTATCCGAGCTGGGAGTTAGCCCCAAAACACGTTTTTGGCCCCGAGGAACGTGGAACCGACGCGAAAAGTCAGACTTCATTTTTTTCAGCTTCTGACCTCACGAATCCTTTAGAAATGGTAAAAAAACGCTTTTAGGCGAAAGAATGACTCAAAAAAGTTATCCGAGCTGGATATTTGGCCTAAAACACGTTTTTGGCCCAGAACAACATGGAACCGACGCGAAAAATCGGCCTTATATTTTTTCAGGTTCAGACCTCCAGAACCCTTTAGAAATGGTAAAAAAACGCATTTTGGAAAATAATGACTAAAAAATGTTATCCGAGCTAGGAGTTAGGCACAAGTCACGTTTTGGGTCTAGTGCAACGTGGAACCGAGGCGAAAAAATCGAACTTCAATTTTTTTCAGCTTCTGACCTCCTGAACGATTTAGAGATGGTAAAAAAAACGTATTTAAGCAAAAGAATCACTCAAAAATGTTATCCGAGCTAGGAGTTAGCCCTAAATATGTTTTTGGCCCAGAGCAACGTGGAACCGACGCGAAGAGTCAGACATCATTTTTTTCAGCGCCTGACCTCACGAATCATTTAGAAATGGTAAAAAAACGCATTTAGGCGAAAGAAAGACTCAAAAATGTTATATGAGCTAGGAGTAAGGCCCAAGTCTCATTTTGGGCCCAGATAACGTGGAACCGAAGCGAAAAATCGGACTTCAATTTTTTCAGCTTCTGACATCCTGAACGCTTTAGAAATGTTAAAAAAAACGCATTTAAGAAAAAAGAATGACTAAAAAAGTTATCCGAGCTAGGAGTTAACCCCAAAACACGTTTTTGGCCCCGAGCAACGTGGAACCGAAGCGAAAAGTCAGACTTCATTTTTTTCAGCTTCTGACCTGACGAACCCTTTAGAAATGGTAAAAAAACGCTTTTAGGCGAAAGAATGACTCAAAAAAGTTATCCGAGCTGGATATTTGGCCCAAAACACGTTTTTAGCCCAGAACAACGTGGAAGCGACGCGAAAAATCGGACTTATATTTTTTCAGGTTCAGACCTCCGGAACCCTTGAGAAATGGTAAAAAAACACATTTAGGTAAATAATGACTAAAAAATGATATCCGATCTAGGAGTTAGGCACAAGTCACGTTTTGGGTCTAGAGCAACGTGGAACCGACGCGAAAAATCGGACTTGAAATTTTCAGCTTCTGACCTCCTGAACGATTTAAAGATGGTAAAAAACGCATTTTAGCAAAAAAGAATGACTCAAAAATGTTATCCGAGGAAGGAGTTAGCCCCAAAACACGTTTTTGGCCCCGAGAAATGTGGAACTGACGCGAAATGACGGACTTCATTTTTTAACAGCTTCTGACCTCACGAACCCTTTAGAAATGGTAAAAAACGCAGTTAGGCGAAAGAATGACTCAAAAAAGTTATCCGAGGTAGGAGTTTGGCCCAAAACGTGTTTTGGCCAGAACCGACGCGAAAAATCGGACTTCAATTTTTCCAGCTTCAGACCCCCTGAACCCTTTAGAAATGGTAAAAAAACGCATTGAGGCAGAAAAATGACTCAAAAATGTTGTCCGAGCGAGGAGGTAGGCCCAAAACACGTTTTGGGCCCACGGCAATGTGGTACCGACGAGAAAAATCTGACTTCAATTTTTTCTGGTTCTGACCTCACGATCCCTTTAGAAATGGTAAAAAAAATGCATTTAGGTGAAAGAATTACTAAAAAATGTTATCCGAGCTAGGTGTTAGTCCCAAAACTCGTTTTTGGAACACAACAACATGGAACCGACGCGAAAAATTGGACTTAAATTTTTTCAGCTTCTGACCTCCATAACCATTTAGGAATGGTAAAACACGCATTTCGGCGGATGAATGACTCAAAAATGTTATCGGAGCAAGGATTAAGCCCCAAAACACGTTTTTGGCCCCGAGCAACGTGTAACCGACGCGAAAAGTCAGACTTTATTTTTTTCAGCTTCTGATCTCACGATTCCATTAGAAATGTTAAAAAAACGCATTTAGGCGAAAGAATAACTCAAAAAAGTTATCCGATGTATGAGTTTGGCCAAAAACAAAGTGGAACCGACACGAAAAATCAGACTTATATTTTTTCAGGTTATGACCTCCAAAACCCTTTAGAAATGGTAAAAAAAACGCATTTAGGAAAAAGAATGACTCCAAAATGTTATCCGAGCTAGGAGTTAGGCCTAAGTCACGTTTTGGGCTTAGAGCAACGTGGAAACGACGCGAAAAACCGGACTTCAATTTTTTCAGCTTCTGACCTCCTGAACGATTTAGAAATGGTAAAAAAACGTATTTAGGAAAAAGAATGACTCAAAAATGTTATCCGAGCTAGGAGTTAGCCCCAAAACAAGTTTTTGGTCCCGAGTAACGTGGAACCGACGCGAAAAGTCAGACATCATTTTTTTCAACGCCTAACCTCACGAACCATTTAGAAATGGTAAAAAAACGCATTTAGGCGAAAGAAAGACTCAAAAATATTATATGAGCTAGGAGTTTGGTCCAAGTCACGTTTTGGGCCGAGAACAACGTGGAACCGACGTGAAGAATCGTACTTCAATTTTTTCAGCTTCTGACTTCCTGAACGCTTTAGAAATGGTAAAAAAACGCATTTAAGCAAAAGAATGACTCAAAAATGTTATCCGTGGAAGGAGTTAGCCCCAAAACACGTTTTTGGCCCAAAGCAACGTGGAACTCACGCGAAAAGACGAACTTCATTTTTTTCAGCTTCTGACCTCACGAACCCTTTAGAAATGGTAAAAAAACGCAGTTAGGCGAAAACATGACTCAAAAAAGTTATCCGAGGTAAGAGTTAGCCCCATAACACGTTTTTGGCCCCGAGCTACGTGGAACTGGCGCGAAAAGTCGGACTTCATTTTTTTCAGCTTCTAACCTCACGAACCCATTAGAAATGGTAAACAAACGCATTTAGGCAAAAGAAAGACTCAAAAATGTTATCCGAGGAAGGAGTTAGCCCCATGTCACGTTTTGGGCCTAGAGCAACGTGGAACCGACGCGAAAAATCGGACTTCTATTTTTTTCTCTGCTTCTAACCTCACGAACCCTTTAGAAATGGTAAAAAAATGCAGTTAGGCGATAGAATGACTCAAAAAAGATATCTGAGGTAGGAGTTAGGCCTAAGTCACGTTTTGGGCTTGGAGCAACGTGGAAATGACGCGAAAAATCGGACTTCAAATTTTTCAGCTTCTGACCTCCTCAACCCTTTAGAAATGGTAAAAAAACGCATTTAGGAAAAAGAATGAACCAAAAATGATATATGAGCTAGGAGTTAGTCCCAAGTCACGTTTTGGGCCTAGAGCAACGTGGAACCGACGCGAAAAACCGGACTTCAATTTTTTCAGCTTTCGACCTCCTGAACGATTTAAGAAATGGTAAAAAACGTATTTAAGCAAAAGAATGACTCAATAATGTTATCCGAGCTAGGAGTTAGCTCCAAAACATGTTTTTGGCCCCGAGCAACGTGGAACCGACGCGAAAAGTCGGACTTCATTTTTTCAACTCCTGACCTCACGAACCATTTAGAAATGGTAAAAAAACGCATTTAGGCGAAAGAAAGACTCAAAAATATTATATGAGCTAGGAGTTTGGTCCAAGTCACGTTTTGGGCCGAGAACAACGTGGAACCGACGTGAAGAATCGTACTTCAATTTTTTCAGCTTCTGACTTCCTGAACGCTTTAGAAATGGTAAAAAAACGCATTTAAGCAAAAGAATGACTCAAAAATTTTATCCGAGCTAGGAGTTAGCCCCAAAACACGTTTTTGGACCCGAGATACGTGGAACCGGCGCGAAAAGTCGGACTTCATTTTTTTCAGTTTCAGACCTCCAGAACCCTTTAGAAATGGTAAAAAAACGCATTTTGGAAAATAATGACTAAAAAATGTTATCCGAGCTAGGAGTTAGGCACAAGTCACGTTTTGGGTCTAGTGCAACGTGGAACCGAGGCGAAAAAATCGAACTTCAATTTTTTTCAGCTTCTGACCTCCTGAACGATTTAGAGATGGTAAAAAAAATGTATTTAAGCAAAAGAATCACTCAAAAATGTTATCCGAGCTAGGAGTTAGCCCAAAATATGTTTTTGGCCCAGAGCAACGTGGAACCGACGCGAAGAGTCAGACATCATTTTTTTCAGCGCCTGACCTCACGAATCATTTAGAAATGGTAAAAAAACGCATTTAGGCGAAAGAAAGACTCAAAAATGTTATATGAGCTAGGAGTAAGGCCCAAGTCTCATTTTGGGCCCAGATAACGTGGAACCGAAGCGAAAAATCGGACTTCAATTTTTTCAGCTTCTGACATCCTGAACGCTTTAGAAATGTTAAAAAAAACGCATTTAAGAAAAAGAATGACTAAAAAAAGTTATCCGAGCTAGGAGTTAACCCCAAAACACGTTTTTGGCCCCCGAGCAACGTGGAACCGAAGCGAAAAGTCAGACTTCATTTTTTTCAGCTTCTGACCTGACGAACCCTTTAGAAATGGTAAAAAAACGCTTTTAGGCGAAAGAATGACTCAAAAAAGTTATCCGAGCTGGATATTTGGCCCAAAACACGTTTTTAGCCCAGAACAACGTGGAAGCGACGCGAAAAATCGGACTTATATTTTTTCAGGTTCAGACCTCCGGAACCCTTGAGAAATGGTAAAAAAACACATTTAGGTAAATAATGACTAAAAAATGATATCCGATCTAGGAGTTAGGCACAAGTCACGTTTTGGGTCTAGAGCAACGTGGAACCGACGCGAAAAATCGGACTTGAAATTTTCAGCTTCTGACCTCCTGAACGATTTAAAGATGGTAAAAAAACGCATTTTAGCAAAAGAATGACTCAAAAATGTTATCCGAGGAAGGAGTTAGCCCCAAAACACGTTTTTGGCCCTGAGAAATGTGGAACTGACGCGAAATGACGGACTTCATTTTTTAACAGCTTCTGACCTCACGAACCCTTTAGAAATGGTAAAAAACGCAGTTTGGCGAAAGAATGACTCAAAAAAGTTATCCGAGGTAGGAGTTTGGCCCAAAACGTGTTTTGGCCAGAACCGACGCGAAAAATCGGACTTCAATTTTTCCAGCTTCAGACCCCCTGAACCCTTTAGAAATGGTAAAAAACGCATTGAGGCGAAAAAATGACTCAAAAATGTTGTCCGAGCGAGGAGGTAGGCCCAAAACACGTTTTGGGCCCACGGCAATGTGGTACCGACGAGAAAAATCTGACTTCAATTTTTTCTGGTTCTGACCTCACGATCCCTTTAGAAATGGTAAAAAAAATGCATTTAGGTGAAAGAATTACTAAAAAATGTTATCCGAGCTAGGTGTTAGTCCCAAAACTCGTTTTTGGAACACAACAACATGGAACCGACGCGAAAAATTGGACTTAAATTTTTTCAGCTTCTGACCTCCATAACCATTTAGGAATGGTAAAACACGCATTTCGGCGGATGAATGACTCAAAAATGTTATCGGAGCAAGGATTAAGCCCCAAAACACGTTTTTGGCCCCGAGCAACGTGTAACCGACGCGAAAAGTCAGACTTTATTTTTTTCAGCTTCTGATCTCACGATTCCATTAGAAATGTTAAAAAAACGCATTTAGGCGAAAGAATAACTCAAAAAAGTTATCCGATGTATGAGTTTGGCCAAAAACAAAGTGGAACCGACACGAAAAATCAGACTTATATTTTTTCAGGTTATGACCTCCAAAACCCTTTAGAAATGGTAAAAAAAACGCATTTAGGAAAAAGAATGACTCCAAAATGTTATCCGAGCTAGGAGTTAGGCCTAAGTCACGTTTTGGGCTTAGAGCAACGTGGAAACGACGCGAAAAACCGGACTTCAATTTTTTCAGCTTCTGACCTCCTGAACGATTTAGAAATGGTAAAAAAACGTATTTAGGAAAAAGAATGACTCAAAAATGTTATCCGAGCTAGGAGTTAGCCCCAAAACAAGTTTTTGGTCCCGAGTAACGTGGAACCGACGCGAAAAGTCAGACATCATTTTTTTCAACGCCTAACCTCACGAACCATTTAGAAATGGTAAAAAAACGCATTTAGGCGAAAGAAAGACTCAAAAATGTTATATGAGCTAGGAGTTAGGCCCAGGCCACGTTTTGGGCTTAGAACAACGTGGAACCGAAGCGAAAAATCGGACTTCAATTTTTTCAGCTTCTAACCTCCTGAATGCTTTAGAAATGGTAAAAAAACGCATTTAAGCAAAAGAATGACTCAAAAATGTTATCCGTGGAAGGAGTTAGCCCCAAAACACGTTTTTGGCCCAAAGCAACGTGGAACTCACGCGAAAAGACGAACTTCATTTTTTTCAGCTTCTGACCTCACGAACCCTTTAGAAATGGTAAAAAAACGCAGTTAGGCGAAAACATGACTCAAAAAAGTTATCCGAGGTAAGAGTTAGCCCCATAACACGTTTTTGTCCCCGAGCTACGTGGAACCGGCGCGAAAAGTCGGACTTCATTTTTTTCAGCTTCTAACCTCACGAACCCATTAGAAATGGTAAACAAACGCATTTAGGCAAAAGAAAGACTCAAAAATGTTATCCGAGGAAGGAGTTAGCCCCATGTCACGTTTTGGGCCTAGAGCAACGTGGAACCGACGCGAAAAATCGGACTTCTATTTTTTTCTCTGCTTCTAACCTCACGAACCCTTTAGAAATGGTAAAAAAATGCAGTTAGGCGATAGAATGACTCAAAAAAGATATCTGAGGTAGGAGTTAGGCCTAAGTCACGTTTTGGGCTTGGAGCAACGTGGAAATGACGCGAAAAATCGGACTTCAAATTTTTCAGCTTCTGACCTCCTCAACCCTTTAGAAATGGTAAAAAAACGCATTTAGGAAAAAGAATGAACCAAAAATGATATATGAGCTAGGAGTTAGTCCCAAGTCACGTTTTGGGCCTAGAGCAACGTGGAACCGACGCGAAAAACCGGACTTCAATTTTTTCAGCTTTCGACCTCCTGAACGATTTAAGAAATGGTAAAAAACGTATTTAAGCAAAAGAATGACTCAATAATGTTATCCGAGCTAGGAGTTAGCTCCAAAACATGTTTTTGGCCCCGAGCAACGTGGAACCGACGCGAAAAGTCGGACTTCATTTTTTCAACTCCTGACCTCACGAACCATTTAGAAATGGTAAAAAAACGCATTTAGGCGAAAGAAAGACTCAAAAATATTATATGAGCTAGGAGTTTGGTCCAAGTCACGTTTTGGGCCGAGAACAACGTGGAACCGACGTGAAGAATCGTACTTCAATTTTTTCAGATTCTGACCACCTGAACCCTTTAGAAATGGTAAAAGAACGCATTTAAGCAAAATAATGACTCAAAAATGTTATCCGAGCTAGGAGTTAGCCCCAAAACATGTTTTTGGCCAGAGCAACGTGGAACCGACACGAAAAGCCGGACTTCATTTTCTTCAACTCCTGACCTCACGAACTACTTAGAAATAGTTAAAAATCGCATTTAGACGAAAGAAAGACTCAAAAATGTTATATGAGCTAGGAGTTAGGGCCAAGTCACGTTTTGGGCCAAGAACAACGTGGAACCGACGCGAAAAATGGGATTTCAATTTTTTCAGCTTCTGACCTTCTGAACGCTTTAGAAATGGTAAAAAAACGAATTTAAGCGAAAGAATGACTCAAAAATGTTATCCAAGCTTGGAGTTAGCCCCAAAACACGTTTTTGGCCCCGAGCAACGTTTAACCGACGCGAAATGTCGGACTTCAATTTTTTCAGCTTTTGACCTCACGAACCCTTTAGAAATGTTAAAAAAACGCATTCTGGCGAAAGAATAACTCAAAAAAGTTATCCGAGGTAGGAGTTTGGCCCAAAACAACGTGGAACCGACACGAAAAACCGGACTTATATTTTTTCAGGTTCTGACCTCCGAAACCCTTTAGAAATGGTGAAAATAACGCATTTATGAAAAATAATGACTCAAAAATGTTATCCGAGCTAGGAGTTAGGCCTAAGTCACGTTTTGGGCCTAGAGCAACGTGGAACCGACGTGGAAAATCGGACTTCAATTTATTCAGCTTCTGAACTCATGAACCCTTTATAAATGGTAAAAAAACTCATTTAGGAAAAAGAATGACTCAAAAATGTTATATGAGCTAGGAGTTAGGCCCAAGTCACGTTATGGGCCTAGAGGAACGTGGAACCGACGCGAAAAGTCGGACTTTATTTTTTTCAGCTTCCGACCTCCTGAATGATTTAGAAATGGTAAAAAAATGTATTTAAGCAAAAGAATGACTCAAAAATGTTATCCGAGCTAGGAGTTAGCCCCAGAACATGTTTTTGGCCCCGAGCAACGTGAAACCGACGCGAAAAGTCGGACTTCATTTTTTTCAACTCCTGACCTCACGAACCATTTAGAAATGGTAAAAAAACGAATTTAGGCGAAAGAAAGACTCAAAATTGTTATATGAGCTAGGAGTTAGGCCCAAGACACGTTTTGGGCCTAGAACAACGTGGAACCGACGCGAAAAATCGGACTTTAATTTTTTCAGCTTCTGACCTCCTGAACACTTTAGAACTGGTAAAAAAATGCATTTAAGCAAAAGAATTACTCAAAAATATTATTCGAGCTAGGAGTTAGCCCCAAAACACGATTTTGGCCCGAGCAACATGGAACCTACGCGAAAAGTCGAACTTCATTTTTTTCAGTTCCTGACCTCATGAACCATTTAGAAATGGTAAAAAAATGCATTTTGGCGAAAGATTGACTCAAAAATGTTATATAAGCTAGGAGTTAGGCCCAAGTCACGTTTTGGGCCCAGAACAACGTGTAACAGACGCGAAAAATCGGCCTTCAATTTTTTCAGCTTCTGACCTCCTGAACACTTTAGAAATGGTAAAAAAACGCATTTAAGCAAAAGAATGACTCAAAAATGTTATCCGAGCTAGGAGTTAGCCCCAAAACACGTTTTTGGCCCAAAGAAACGAGGAACTGACGCGAAAAGTCGGACTTCATTTTTTTCAGCTTCTGAACTCACGAAACCTTTAGAAATGGTAAAAAACAGCATTTAGGCGAAAGAATAACTCAAAAAAGTTATTCGACGTAGGAGTTTGGCCCAAAACAACGTGGAACCCACACGAAAAATCGGACTTATATTTATTCAGGTTCTGACCTCCGAAACCCTTTTGAACTGGTGAAAAAAACGCATTTAGGAAAAAGAATGACTCAAAAATGTTATCCGAGCTAGGAGTTAGGCCAAAGTCACGTTTTGGGCCTAGCGCAACGTGGAACCGACGCGGAAAATCGGACTTTAATTTTTTCAGATTCTGACCTCCTGAACCCTTTAGAAATGGTAAAAAAACGCATTTAAGCAAAAGAATGACTCAAAAATGTTATCCGAGCTAGGAGTTAGCCCCAAAACACGTTTTTTCCCCGAGCAAAGTGGAACCGACACGAAAAGTCGGACTTCATTTTTTTCAGCGCCTGACCTCACGAACCATTTAGAAATGGTAAAAAAACGCATTTAGGCGAAAGAAAGACTAAAAAATGTTATATGAGCTAGGAGTTAGGCCCAAGTCACGTTTAGGGCCAAGAACAAAGTGACACCGACGCGAAAAATCGGACTTCAAATTTTTCTGTTTCTGACCTCCTGAACGCTTTAGAAATGGTTAAAAAACGCATTTAAGCAAAAGAATGACTCAAAAATGTTATCCGAGCTAGGAGTTAGCCCGAAAACACGTTTTTGGCCCCGAGCAACGTGGAACCGACGCGAAAAGTCGGACTTTAATTTCCTCAGCTTCTGACCTCACGAACCCTTTATAAATGGTATAAAAACGCATTTTGGCGAAAGAAAGACTCAAAAATGTTATATGAGCTAGGAGTTAGGCCCAAAACACGTTTTTGGCCCCGAGCAACGTGGAACCGACGCGAAAAGTCGGACTTCATTTTTTCAGCTCCTGACCTCACGAACCATTTAGAAATGGTAAAAAAACGCATTTTGGCGAAAGAAAGACTCAAAAATGTTATATGAGCTAGGATTTAGGCCCAAGTCACGTTTTGGGCCAAGAACAAAGTGGAACCGACGCGAAAAATCGAACTTCAATTTTTTAAGCTTCTGACCTCCTGAACGCTTTAGAAATGGTTAAAAAACGCATTTAAGCAAAAGAATGACTCAAAAATGTTATCCGAGCTTGGAGTTAGGCCTAAGTCACTTTTTGGGACTAGAGCAACGTGGAACCGACGCGAAAATTCGGACTTCAATTTTTTAAGCTTCTGACCTCCTGAATCCTTTAGAAATGGACAAAAAACGCATTTCGGAAAAAGAATGACTCAAAAATGTTATATGAGCTAGGAGTTAGGCCCAAGCCACGTTTTTGGCCCCGAGCAACGTGGAACCGACGCGAAAAGTCAGACTTTAATTTTCTCGGCTTCTGACCTCACGAACCCTTTAGAAATGGTATAAAAACGCATTTAGGCGAAAGAATAACTCAAAAAAGTTACCCGAGGTAGGAATTTAACCCAAAACAACGTGGAACCGACCTGAAAAATCGGACTTATATTTTTTCAGACCTCCAAAACCCTTTAGAAATGGTAAAAATAACGCATTTAGGAAAAAGAATGACTCAAAAATGTTATCCGAGCTAGGAGTTAGGCCTAAGTCACGTTTTGGGCCTAGAGCAACGTGAAACTGACGCGGAAAATCGGACTTCAAATTTTTCAGCTTCTGACCTCCTGAACACTTTAGAACTGGTAAAAAAACGCATTTAAGCAATAGAATGACTCAAAATTGTTATCCGAGCTAAGAGTTAGCCCCAAAACACGTTTTTGGCCCCGAGCAACGTGGATCCGACACGAAAAGTCGGACTTCATTTTTTCAGCTCCTGACCTCACGAACCATTTAGAAATGGTAAAAAACGAATTTAGGCGAAAGAAAGACTCAAAATTGTTATATGAGCTAGGAGTTAGGCCCAAGACACGTTTTGGGCCTAGAACAACGTGGAACCGACGCGAAAAATCGGACTTCAATTTTTTCAGCTTCTGACCTCCTGAACACTTTAGAACTGGTAAAAAAATGCATTTAAGCAAAAGAATGACTCAAAAATATTATCCGAGCTAGGAGTTAGCCCCAAAACACGATTTTGGCCCGAGCAACGTGGAACCGACGCGAAAAGTCGGACTTCATTTTTTTCTGCTCCTGACCTCACGAACCATTTAGAAATGGTAAAAAAACGCATTTAGGCGAAAGAAAGACTCAAAAATGTTTTATAAGCTAGGAGTTAGGCCCAAGTCACGTTTTGGGCCCAGAACAACGTGGAACCGACGCGAAAAATCGGCCTTCAATTTTTTCAGGTTCTGACCTCCTGAACACTTTAGAAATGCTAAAAAAACGCATTTAAGGAAAAGAATGACTCAAAAATGTTATCCGAGCTAGGAGTTAGCCCCAAAACACGTTTTTGACCCAAAGCAACGTGGAACTGACGCGAAAAGTCGAACTTCATTTTTTTCAGCTTCTGATCTCACGAACCCTTTAGAAATGGTAAAAAACAGCATTTAGGCGAAAGAATAACTCAAAAAAGTTATTCGAGGTAGGAGTTTGGCCCAAAACAACGTGGAATCGACACGAAAAATCAGACTTATATTTATTCAGGTTCTGACCTCCGAAACCCATTTGAACTGGTGAAAAAAACACATTTAGGAAAAAGAATGACTCAAAAATGTTATCCGAGCTAGGAGTTAGGCCTAAGTCACGTTTTGGGCGTAGCGCAATGTGGAACCGACGCGGAAAATCGGACTTGAATTTTTTCAGATTCTGACCTCCTGAACCCTTTAGAAATGGTAAAAAAACGCATTTAAGCAAAAGAATGACTCAAAAATGTTATCCGAGCTAGGAGTTAGCCCCAAAACACGTTTTTGGCCCCGAGCAACGTGGAGCCGACACGAAAAGTCGGACTTCAATTTTTTTCAGCGCTTGACCTCACGAACCATTTAGAAACGGTAAAAAAACGCATTAAGCCGAAAGAAAGACTCAAAAATGTTATATGAGCTAGGAGTTAGGCCCAAGTCACGTTTTGGGCCAAGAACAAAGTGGAACCGACGCGAAAAATCGGACTTCAATTTTTTCAGCTTCTGACCTCCTGAACGCTTTAGAAATGGTTAAAAAATGCATTTAAGCAAAAGAATGACTCAAAAATGTTATCCGAGCTAGGAGTTAGCCCCAAAACACGTTTTTGGCCCCGAGCAACGTGGAACCGAAGCGAAAAGTCGGACTTTAATTTTCTCAGCTTCTGACCTCACAAACTCTTTAGAAATGGTATAAAAACGCATTTAGGCGAAAGAATAACACAAAAAAGTTACCCGAGGTAGGAGTTTGGCCCAAAACAACGTGGAACCGACCCGAAAAATCGGACTTATATTTTTTCAGACCTTCGAAACCCTTTAGAAATGGTAAAAATAACGCATTTAGGAAAAAGAATGACTCAAAAATGTTATCCGAGCTAGAGGTTAGGCCTAAGTCACGTTTTGGGCCTAGAGCAACGTGAAACTGACGCGGAAAATCGGACTTCAAATTTTTCAGCTTCTGACCTCCTGAACCCTTTAGAAATGGTAAAAAAACGCATTTAAGCAATAGAATGACTCGAAAATGTTATCCGAGCTAGGAGTTAGCCCCAAAACACGTTTTTGGCCCCGAGCAACGTGGATCCGACACGAAAAGTCGGACTTCATTTTTTCAGCTCCTTACCTCACGAACCATTTAGAAATGGTAAAAAAACGCATTTTGCCGAAAGAAAGACTCAAAAATGTTATATGAGCTATGAGTTAGGCCCAAGTCACGTTTTGGGCCAAGAACAAAGTAGAACCGACGCGAAAAATCGGACTTCAATTTTTTAAGCTTCTGACCTCCTGAACGCTTTAGAAATGGTTAAAAAACGAATTTAAGCAAAAGAATGACTCAAAAATGTTATCCGAGCTGGAGTTAGGCCTAAGTCACGTTTTGGGACTAGAGCAACGTGGAACCGACGCGAAAAATCAGACTTCAATTTTTTCAGCTTCTGACCTCCTGACCCCTTTAGAAATGGTCAAAAAACGCATTTCGGAAAAAGAATGACTCAAAAATGTTATATGAGCTAGGAGTTAGGCCCAAGCCACGTTTTTTGCCCCGAGCAACGTGGAACCGACCCGAAAAATCGGACTTATATTTTTGCAGACCTCCGAAACCCTTTAGAAATGGTAAAAATAACGCATTTAGGAAAAAGAATGACTCAAAAATGTTATACGAGCTAGGAGTTAGGCCTAAGTCACGTTTTGGGCCTAGAGCAACGTGAAACTGACGCGGAAAATCGGGCTTCATATTTTTCAGCTTCTGACCTCCTGAACCCTTTAGAAATGGTAAAAAAACGCATTTAAGCAATAGAATGACTCAAAAATGTTATCCGAGCTAGGAGTTAGCCCCAAAACACGTTTTTGGCCCCGAGCAACGTGGAACAACCACGAAAAATCGGACTTCATTTTTTTCTGCTCCTGACATCACGAACCATTTAGAAATGGTAAAAAAACGCATTTAGGCGAAAGAAGACTCAGAAATGTTATATGAGCTAGAAGTTAGGCCTAAGTCACGTTTTGGGCCTTGAACAACGTGGAACCGACGCGAAAAATCGGACTTCAATTTTTACAGCTTCTGACCTCATGAACGCTTTAGAAATGGTTAAAAAACGCATTTAAGCAAAAGAATGACTCAAAAATGTTATCCGAGCTAGGAGTTAGCCCCAAAACACGTTTTTGGCCCCGAGCAACGTGGAACCGAAGCGAAAAGTCGGACTTTAATTTTCTCAGCTTCTGACCTCACAAACTCTTTAGAAATGGTATAAAAACGCATTTAGGCGAAAGAATAACTCTAAAATGTTAGATGAGCTAGGAGTTAGGCCCAAGTCACGTTTTGGGCCAAGAACAACGTGGAACCGACGCGAAAAATCGGACTTTAATTTTTTCAGCTTATGACCTCCTGAACGCTTTAGAATTGGAAAAAAAACACATTTATGCAAAAGAATGACTCAAAAATGTTATCCGAGCTAGGAGTTAGGCCCGAAACACTTTTTGGGCCAAGAGAAACGTGGAACTGACACGAAAAGTCGGACTTCATTTTTTTTGAGCTTCTGAACTCACGAACCCTTTAGAAATGGTAAAAAAACGCATTGAGGCGGAAAAATGACTCAAAAATGTTATCCGAGCAAAGAGTTAGGCCGAAGTCACGTTTTAGGCCCAGAACAACGTGGAACCGACGCGAAAAATCGGACATATATTTTTTCAGGTTCTGACCTCTGGAACACTTTAGAAATAGTAAAAAAACGCATTTAGGAAAAAGAATGACTCAAAAATGTTATATGAGCAAGGAGTTAGGCCCAAGTCACGTTTCGGGCCTAGAGCAACGTGGAACCGACGCAAAAAATCGAACTTCAATTTTTTCAGCTTCTGACCTCCTGAACGCTTTAGAAATGGTAAAAAAATGCATTGATGCAAAAGAATGACTCAAAAATGTTATCCGAGCTAGGAGATAGCCCCAAAACACGTTTTGGTACCAAGCAACGTGGAACCGACGCGAAAAGTCGAACTTCATTTTTTTCAGCTTCTGACCTCACGAACCCTTTAGAAATGGTAAAAAAACGCATTTAGGCGAAAGAATAACAACAACGTGGAACCGACACGAAAAATTGGACTTATATTTTTCAGGTTCAGACATCCGAAACCCTTTAGAAATGGTATTTAGGAAAAAGAATGACTCAAAAATGTTATCCGAGCTAGGAGTTAGGCCAAAGTCACGTTTTGGGCCTAGAGCAACGTGGAACCAACGCGAAAAATCTGACTTCCATTTTTTCAGCTTCTGACCTCCTGAACCCTTTAGAAATGGTAAAAAAAAACGCATTTAGGAAAAAGAATGACTCAAAAGTGTTATATGAGCTGGGAGTTAGGCCCAAGTCACGTTTTGGGCCTAGAGCAACGTGGAACCGACGCGAAAACCGGGCTTCAATTTTTTCAGCTTCCGACCTCCTAAATGATTTAGAAATGGTAAAAAAACGTATTTAAGCAAAAGAATGACTCAAAAATGTTATCCGAGCTAGGAGTTAGCCCCATAACATGTGTTTTGGCCCCGAGCAACGTGGAACCGATGCGAAAAGTCGGACTTCATTTTTTTCAGCACCTGACCTCACGAACCATTTAGAAATGGTAAAAAAACGCATTTAGGCGAAAGAATAACAACAACGTGGAACCGACACGAAAAATTGGACTTATATTTTTCAGGTTCAGACATCCGAAACCCTTTAGAAATGGTATTTAGGAAAAAGAATGACTCAAAAATGTTATCCGAGCTAGGAGTTAGGCCAAAGTCACGTTTTGGGCCTAGAGCAACGTGGAACCAACGCGAAAAATCTGACTTCCATTTTTTCAGCTTCTGACCTCCTGAACCCTTTAGAAATGGTAAAAAAAAACGCATTTAGGAAAAAGAATGACTCAAAAGTGTTATATGAGCTGGGAGTTAGGCCCAAGTCACGTTTTGGGCCTAGAGCAACGTGGAACCGACGCGAAAACCGGGCTTCAATTTTTTCAGCTTCCGACCTCCTAAATGATTTAGAAATGGTAAAAAAACGTATTTAAGCAAAAGAATGACTCAAAAATGTTATCCGAGCTAGGAGTTAGCCCCATAACATGTGTTTTGGCCCCGAGCAACGTGGAACCGATGCGAAAAGTCGGACTTCATTTTTTTCAGCACCTGACCTCACGAACCATTTAGAAATGGTAAAAAAACGCATTTAGGTGAAAGAAAGACTCAAAAATGTTATATGAGCTAGGAGTTAGGCCCATGTCACGTTTTGGGCCCAAGACCTCACAAACCCCTTTGAAATCTTAAAAAAAGGCATTTAGGCGAAAGAATGACTCCAAAATGTTATCCGAGCGAGGAGTTAATCCTATAAAAAGTTTTGGGCCCAAAGCAATGTGCAACCGACACGAAAAACCGGACTGCAATTTTTTCAGCTTCTGATCTCCGGAACCCTTTAGAAATGTTAAAAAAACACATTTAGGCGAAAAAAGGACTCAAAAATGTTATCCGAGTTAGGAGTTAGGCCCACAACGCACGTTTTGGGCCAAGAGAAACGTGGAACTGACGCGAAAAGTCGGACTTCATTTTTTTCAGCTTCTGAACTCACGAACCCTTTAGAAATGGTAAAAAAAACGAATTTAGGCGAAAGAATGACTCAAAAAAGTTATCCGAGCTAGGAGTTAGGCCAAAGTCACGTTTTGGGCCTAGAGCAACGTGGAACCGACTCCAAAAATCGGACTTTAATTTTTTGAGCTTCTGACCTCCTGAACCCTTTAGAAATGGTAAAAAAAAACGCATTGAGGAGGAAAAATGACTCAAAAATGTTATACGAGCTAAGAGTTAGGCCCAAGTCACGTTTAAGCCTTCAGCAACGTTGAACAGACGCGAAAAACCAGACTTCAATTTTTTCAGCTTCTGACCTCCTAAACCCTTTAGAAATGGTATAAAAACGTATTTAGGAGAAAGAATGACTCAGAAAAGTTATCCGAGCTAGGAGTTTTGCCCAAAAAACGTTTTAGGCCCAGAACAACGTGGAACCGAAGCGAAAAATCGGACTTATATTTTTTCAGGTTCGGACCTCCGGAACCCTTTAGAAATGGTAAAAAAAACTCATTTCGGAAAAAGAATGACTCAAAAATGTTATCCGAGCTAGGAGTTAGTCCCAAGTCACGTTTGGGGCCTAGAGCAACGTGGAACCGACGCGAAAAACCGGACATCAATTTTTTCAGCTCCTGACCATTTAGAAATGGTAAAAAATGCATTTAGGCGAAAGAAAGACTCAAAAATGTTATATGAGCTAGGTGTCAGGCCCAAGTCACGTTTTGGGCCAAGAAGAACGTGGAACCGACGCGAAAAATCAGACTTCAATATTTTCAGCTTTTGACCTCCTGAACGCTTTAGAAATGGTAAAAAAACGCATTTCAGCAAAAGAATGACTCAAAAATGTTATCCGAGCTAGGAGTTAACCCCAAAACACGTTTTTGGCCCCGAGCAACGTGGAACCGACGCGAAAAGCCGGACATCATTGTTTTCAGCTCCTGACCTCACGAACCATTTAGAAATGGTAAAAATCACATTTAGGCGAAAGAAAGACTCAAAAATGTTATATGAGCTAGGTGTTAGGCCCAAGTCACGTTTTGGGCCAAGAAGAACGTGGAACCGACGCGAAAAATCGGACTTCAATATTTTCAGCTTCTGACTTCCTGAACGCTTTAGAAATGGTAAAAAAACGCATTTCAGCAATTGAATGACTCAAAAATGTTATCCGAGCTAGAAGTTAACCCCAAAACACGTTTTTGGCCCCGAGCAACGTGGAACCGACGCGAAAAGCCGGACTTCATTTTATCAGCTCCTGACCTCACGAACCATTTAGAAATGGTAAAAAAACGCATTTAGGCGAAAGAAAGACTCAATAATGTTATATGAGCCAGGAGTTAGGCCCAAGTCACGTTTGGGGCCCAAAACAACGTGGAGCCGACGCGAAAAATCGGACTTCAAGTTTTTCAGCTTTTGACTACCTGAACACTTTAGAAATGGTAAAAAAACGCATTTAAGCAAAAGAATGACTTAAAAATGTTATCGGAGCTAGGAGTTAGCCCCAAAACACGTTTTGGCCCCGAGCAACGTGGAAACGACGCGAAAAGTCGGACTTCAATTTTTTCAGCTTCTGACCTCACGAACCCTTTAGAAATGGTAAAAAAACGCATTTAGGCGAAAGAATAACTCGAAAAAGTTATCCGAGGTAGGAGTTAGTCCTATAACAAGTTTAGGGCCCAGAGCAATGTGCAACCGTCACGAAAAATCGGACTTCAATTTTTTCAGCTTCTGACCTCACGAACCCTTTAGAAATGGTAAAAAAACGCGTTTAGGCGAAAGAATAACTCGAAAAAGTTATCCGAGGTAGGAGTTAGTCCTACAACAAGTTTAGGGCCCAGAGCAATGTGCAACCGTCACGAAAAATCGGACTTCAATTTTTTCAGCTTCTGACCTCCGGAACCTTTTAGAAATGTAAAAATAACGCATTTAGGCGAAAAATGGACTCAAAAATGTTATCCGAGCTAGGAGTTAAGCCCAAAACACGTTTTGGGCCTAGAGCAACGTGGAACCGACTCCAAAAATCGGACTTCAATTTTTAGAGCGTCTGACCTCCTGAACCATTTAGAAATGGCAAAAAAAATGCATTGAGGCGGAAAAATGACTCAAAAATGTTATCCGAGCTAAGAGTTAGGCACAAGACACGTTTTTGGCCTAGAGCAACGTGGAACCGACGCGAAAAATCGGACTTCAATTTTTTCAGGTTCTGACCTCCGTAACCCTTTAGAAATGGTAAAAAAACGCATTGAGGAAAAAGAATGACTCAAAAATGTTATCCAAGCTCGGAGTTAGGCCTAAGTCACGTTTTGGGGCCTAGAGCAACGTGGAACCGACGCGAAAAACCGGACTTCAATTTTTTCAGCTTTTGACCTCCTGAATGCTTTAGAAATGATAAAAAAACGTATTTAAGCAAAAGAATGACTCAAAAATGTTATTCGAGCTAGGAGTTAGCCCCAAAACACGTTTTTGGCCCCGAGCAACATGGAACCGACGCGAAAAATCGGAATTCATTTTTTTCAGCTCCTGACCTCACGATACATTTAGAAATGGTCAAAAAACGCATTTAGGCGAAAGAAAGACTCAAAAATGTTATATGAGCTAGGAGTTAGGCCCAAGTCACGTTCTGGCCCCAGAATAAAGCGGAACCGACGCGAAAAATACAACTTCAATTTTTTCAGCCTCTGACCTCCTGAACACTTTAGAAATGGTAAAAAAACGCTTTCAAGCAAAAGAATGACTCATAAATGTTATCCGAGCTTGGAGTTAGCCCAAAACACGTTTTTGGCCCCCAGGCCCCAACAACGTGGAACCGAAGCGAAATGTCGGACATCAATTTTTTCAGCTGACTCCTCACGAACCCTTTAGAAATGGCAAAAAAACGCATTTAGGCCAAAGAATAACTCATAAAAGTTATCCGAGGTAGGAGTTTGGCCCAAAACAACGTGGAACCGACACGAAAAATCAGACTTATATTTTTTCAGGTTCTGACGTCCGAAACCCTTTAGAAATGGTAAAAAAACGCATTTAGGAAAAAGAATGACTCAAAAATGTTATCCGAGCTAGGAGATAGGCCTAAGTCACGTTTTGGGACTAGAGCATCGTGGAACCGACGCGGAAAATCGGACTTCAATTTTTTCTGCTTCGGACCTCCTGAACCCTTTAGAAATGGTATAAAAACGTATTTAGGCGAAAGAATGACTCAGAAAAGTTATCCGAGCTAGGAGTTTGGCCCAATAAACGTTTTGTGCCCAAAACAACGTGGAACCGACGCGAAAAATCGGACTTATATTTTTTCAGGTTCTGACCTCTGGAACCCTATAAAAATGGTAAAAAAAACGCATTTACCAAAAAGAATGACTCAAAAAAGTTATCCGAGCTAGGAGTTAGTCCCAAGTCACGTTTGGGGCCTAGAGCAACGTGGAACCGACGCGAACAACCAGACTTTAATTTTTTCAGCTTTTGACCTCCTGAATGCTTTAGAAATGGTAGAAAACGCATTTAAGCAAAAGAATGACTCAAAAATGTTTTCCGAGCTATGAGTTAGCCCCAAAACACGTTTTTGGCCCAGAGCAACGTGGATCGACGCGAAAAGTCGGACTTCATTTTTTTCAGCTCCTGACCTCACGAACCATTTAGAAATGGTAAAAAACGCATTTAGGCGAAAGGAAGACTCAGAAATGTTATACGAACTAGGAGTTAGGCCCAAGTCACGTTTTGGGCCCAGAACAACGTGGAATCGACGCGAAAAATCGGACTTCAATTTTTTCGGCTTTGACCTCACGAACCCTTTAGAAATGGCAAAAAAACGCATTTAGGCGAAAGAATAACTCAAAAAAGTTATCCGAGGTAGGAGTTTGGCCCAAAACAACGTGGAACCGACACGAAAAATCGGACATATATTTTTTCAGGTTCTGACCTCCGGAACCCTTTAGAAATGGTAAAAAAACGCATTTAGGAAAAAGAATGACTCAAAAATGTTATATCAGCTAGGAGTTAGGCCCAAGTCACGTTTTGGGCCTAGAGCAACGTGGAACCGACGCGAAAAATCGGACTTCAATTTTTTCAAATTCCGACCTCCTAAATGATTTAGAAATTGTAAAAAAACGTATTTAAGCAAAAGAATGGCTCAAAAATGTTATCCGAGCTAGTAGTTAGCCCCATAACATGTTTTTGGCCTCGACCAATGTGGAGCCGATGCGAAAAGTCGGACTTCATTTTTTTCAGCTCCTGACCTCACGAACCATTTAGAAATTGTAAAAAAACGCATTTAGGCGAAAGAATGACTCAAAAATGTTATATGAGCTAGGAGTTAGGCCCAAGTCACGTTTTGGGTCCAAAACAACGTGGAACCGAAGCGAAAAATCGAACTTCAATTTTTTCAGCTTCTGACCTCCTGAACGCTTTAGAAATGGTAAAAAAACGCATTTAAGCAAAAGAATGACTCAAAAATGTTATCCGAGCTAGGAGTTAGCCCCATAACACGTTTTTGGCTCCTAGCAACGTGGAACCGAAGAGAAAAGTCGGACTTCATTTTTTTCAGCTTCTGACCTCATGAACCCTTTTGAAATCGTAAAAAACGCATTTAGGCGAAAGAATGACTCCAAAATGTTATCCGAGCGAGGAGTTAGTCCTATGACAAGTTTTGGGCTTAGAGCAATGTGCAACCGTCACGAAAAATCGGACTTCAATTTTTTCAGCTTCTAACTTCCGGCACCCATTAGAAATGTTAAAAAAACGCATTTAGGCGAAAAAAGGACTTAAAAATGTTTTCCGGGCTAGGAGTTATACCCAAAACACGTTTTGGGCCACGAGAAACATGGAACTGACGCGAAAAGTCGGACTTCATTTTTTTCAGCTTCTGACCTCACGAACCCTTTAGAAATGGAAAAAAAACGCATTTAGGCGAAAGAATGACACACAAAAGTTATCCGAGGTTTGGGCCGAGAACAACGTGGAACCGACGCGAAAAATCGGACATATATTTTTTCAGTTTCTGACCTCTGGAACCGTTTAGAAATTGTAAAAAAACGCATTTAATAAAAAGAATGACTCAAAAATGTTATCCGAGCTAGGAGTTAGGCTTAAGTCACGTTTTGGGCCTAGAGCAACTTGGAACCGACGCGAAAAATCGGACTTCAATTTTATGAGCTTCTGACCTCCTGAACCCTTTAGAAATGGTAGAAAAACGCATTTAGGAGAAAGAATAACTCAAAAAAGTTATCCCAGGTAGGAGTTCGTCCTATAACAAGTTTTGGGCCCAGAGTAATGTGCAACCGTCACGAAAAATCGGACTTCAATTTTTTAAGCTTCTGACCTCCGGAACCCTTTAGAAATGTTAAAAAAACGCATTTAGGCGAAAAAAGGACTCAAAAACGTTATCGGGGCTAGTAGTTATGCCCAAAACACGCTTTGGGCAACGAGATCCGTGGAACTGACGCGAGAAGTTGGACATCATTTTTTTCAGCTTCTAGGAGTTAGGCATAAATCACGTTTTGGGCCTAGAGCAACGTGGAACCGACGCCAAAAATCGGACTTCAATTTTTTGAGCTTCTGACCTCCTAAACCATTTAGAAATGGTAAAAAAACGAATTAAGGCGGAAAAATGACTCAAAAATGTTATGCGAGCTAAGAGTTAGGCACAAGTCACGTTTGGGGCCTAGAGCAACGTGGAACCGACGCGATAAACCGGACTTCAATTTTTTCAGCTTTTGACCTCCTGAACCCTTTAGAAATGGTAGAAAAACGTATTTAAGCAAAAGAATGACTCAAAAATGTTATCCAGAGCTTGGAGTTAGCCCCAAAACACATTTTTGGCCCCGAGCAACGTGGAACCGACGCGAAAAACCGGACTTCATTTTTTTCAACTCCTGCCCTCACGAACCATTTAGAAATGGTCAAAAAACGCATTTAGGCGAAAGAAAGACTCAAAAAATTTATATGAGCTAGGAGTTAGGCCCAAGTCACGTTTTGGGCCCAGAACAACGTGGAACCGACGCGAAAAATAGGTTTTCAATTTTTTCAGCTTCTGACCTTCTGAACACTTTAGAAATGGTTGAAAAAACGCATTTAAGCAAAAGAATGACTCATAAATGTTATCCAAGCTAGGAGTTAGCCCCAAAACACGTTTTTGGCCCCGAGCAACGTTGAACCGAAGCGAAAAGTCGGACTTCAATTTTTTCAGCTTCCAACCTCACAAACCCTTTTGAAATGGCAAAAAAAGGCATTTAGGCGAAAGAATAACTCAAAAAAGTAATTCGAGGCAGGAGTTAGTCCCAAAACAACGTGGAACCGACAGGAAAAATCGGACTTATATTTTTTCAGGTTCTGAACTCCGGAACCCTTTAGAAATGGTAAAAAACCGCATTTAGGAAAAAGAATGACTCAAAAATGTTATATGAGCTAGGAGTTAGGCCCAAGTCACGTTTTGGGCCTAGAGCAACGTGGAACCGACGCGAAAAACCGGACTTCAATTTTTTCAGCTTCCGACCTCCTAAATGATTTAGAAATGGTTAAAAAACGTATTTAAGCAAAAGAATGACTCAAAAATGTTATCCGAGCTAGGAGTTAGCCCATTAAAATGTTTTTGGCCCCGAGCAACGTGGAACCGATGCGAAAAGTCGGACTTCTTTTTTTCAGCTCCTGACCTCACGAACCTTTTAGAAATTGTAAAAAAACGCATTTAGGCGAAGAATGACTCAAAAATGTTATATGAGCTAGGAGTTAGGCCCAAGTCACGTTTTGGGCCCAGAACAACGTGGAACCGAAGCGAAAAATCGGACTTCAATTTTTTCAGCTTCTAACCGCCTGAACGCTTTGGAAATGGTACAAAAACGCATTTAAGCAAAAGATTGACTCAAAAATGTTATCCGAGTTAGGAGTGAGCCCCATAACACGTTTTTGGCCCCGAGTAACGTGGGACCGACGTGAAAAGTCGGACTTCAATTTTTTCAGCTTCTGACCTCACGAACCCTTTTGAAATCTTAAAAAAACGCATTTAGGCGAATGAATGACTCCAAAATGTTATCCGAGCGAGGAGTTAGTCCTATAACAAGTTTTGGGCCCAGAGCAATGTGCAACCGTGACGAAAAATCGGACTTCAATTTTTTCAGCTTCTGACCTCCGGAACCCTTTAGAAATGTTAAAAAACGCATTTAGGCGAAAAAAGGACTCAAAAATGTTATCCGGGCTAGGAGTTAGGCCCAAAACGTGTTTTGGGCCACGAGAAACGTGGAACTGACGTGAAAAGTCGGACTTCATTTTTTTCAGCTTCTGACCTCACGAACTCTTTAGAATTGGTAAAAAAACGCATTTAGGCGAAAGAATGACTCAAAAAAGTTATCCGAGGTAGGCGTTTGGCCCAAAACACGTTTAGGGCCTAGAACAACGTGGAACCGACGCGAAAAACCGGACATATATTTTTTCAGTTTCCGACCTCTGGAACCCTTTAGAAATGGTAAAAAAAACGCATTTAATTAAAAGAATGACTCAAAAATGTTATCCGAGCTAGGAGTTAGGCTTAAGTCACGTTTTGGGCCTAGAGCAAGGTGGAACCGACGCGAAAAATCCGGATTTTAATTTTTTGAGCTTCGACCTCCCCGAACCCTTTAGAAATGGTAGAAAAACGCATTGAGGCGGAAAAATGACTCAAAAATGTTATCCGAGCTAAGAGTTAGGCCCAAGTCACGTTTTAGGCCTAGAGCAACGTGGAACCGACGCGAAAAATTGGACTTCAATTTTTTCAGCTTCTGACCTCTTGAACCCTTTAGAAATGGTAAAAAAACGCATTTAGGAAAAAGAATGACTCAAAAATGTTATATGAGCTAGGAGTTAGGCCCAAGTCACGTTTTGGGCCAAGAGCAACGTGGAACCGACGCGAAAAACCGGACTTCAATTTTTACAGCTTCCGACCTCCTGAACGCTTTAGAAATGGTAAAAAAACGCAATTAAGCAAAAGAATGACTCAAAAATGTTATCTGAGGTAGGAGTTAGCCCCAAAACATGTTTTTGGCCCCGAGCAACGTGGAACCGAGGCGAAAAGTCGGACTTCAATTTTTTCAGCTTCCGGCCTCACGAACCCTTTTGAAATGGCAAAAAAACGCATTTAGGCGAAAGAATAACTCAAAAAAATTATCCGAGGTAGGAGTTTGGCCCAAAACAACGTGGAACCGACACGAAAAATCGAACTTATATTTTTTCAGGTTCTGACCTCCGAAACCCTTTAAAAATGGTAAAAAAAACGCATTTAGGAAAAACAATGACTCAAAAATGTTATCCGAGCTAGGAGTTAGGCCTAAGTCACGTTTTGGGACTAGAGCAACGTGGAACCGACGCGAAAAATCGGACTTATATTTTTTCAGGTTCTGACCTGAGGAACCCTTTAGAAATGGTAAACAAACGAATTTAGGAAAAAGAATGACTCAAAAATATTATCCGAGGTAGGAGTAGTCCCAAGTCACGTTTGGGGCCTAGAGCATCGTGGAACCGACGCGAAAAACCGGACTTCAATTTTTTCAGTTTTTGACCTCCTGAATGCTTTAGAAATGGTAAAAAAACGCATTTAAGCAAAAGAATGACTCAAAAATGTTATCTGAGGTAGGAGTTAGCCCCAAAACATGTTTTTGGCCCCGAGCAACGTGGAACCGACGCGAAAAGTCGGACTTCTATTTTTTCAGCTTCTGACCTCACGAACCCTTTAGAAATGGCAAAAAAACGCATTTAGGCGAAAGAATAACTCAAAAAAGTTATCCAAGGTCGGAGTTTGGCCCAAAACAACGTGGAACCGAAGCGAAAAATCGGACTTATATTTTTTCAGGTTCTGACCTCCTTAACCCTTTAGAAATGGTAAAAAAAATGCATTTAGGAAAAAGAATGACTCAAAAATGTTATCCGAGCTAGGAGTTAGGCCTAAGTCACATTTTGAGACTAGAGCAACGTGGAACCGACGCGGAAAATCGGACTTCAACTTTTTCAGCTTCTGACCTCCTGAACCCTTTAGAAATGGTAAAAAAATGCAATTAAGCAAAAGAATGACTCACAAATGTTATCCGAGTTAGGAGTTAGCCCCAAAAAACGTTTTTGGCTCCGAGCAACGTTGAACCGACGCTAAAATTCGGATTTCATTTTTTTCAGCTCCTGACCTCACGAACCATTTAGAAATAGTTAAAAAACGCATTTAGGCGAAAGAAAGACTCAAAAATGTTATATGAGCTAGGAGTTATGCCCAAGTCACGTTTTGGGGCCACAACAACGTGGAACCGACGCGAAAAATCGGACTTCAATTTTTTCAGTTTCTGACCACTTGAACACTTTAGAAATGGTAAAAAAACGCATTTAAGCAAAAGAATGACTCAAAAATGTTATCCGAGCTAGGAGTTAGCCCCAAAACACGTTTTTGGCTCCGAGCAACGTGGAACCGACGCGAAAAGTCGGACTTCAATTTTTTCAGCTTCCGACCTCGCGAGCCCTTTTGAAATGGCAAAAAAACGCATTTATGCGAAGTAATAACTCAAAATAGTTATCCGATGTAGGAGTTTGGCCCAAAACAACGTGGAACCGACACGAAAAATCGGACTTATATTTTTTCAGGTTCTGACCTCCGAAAACCTTTAGAAATGGTAAAAAAACGCATTTAAGGAAAAGAATGACTCAAAAATGTTATCCGATCTAGGAGTTAGGCCTAAGTCACGTTGTGGGAATACAGCAACGTGGAACCGACGCGAAAAATCGGACTTCAATTTTTTCAGCTTCTGACCTCCTGAACCCTTTAGAAATGGTATAAAAATGCATTTAGGCGAAAGAATGACTCAGAAAAATTATCCGAGCTAGGAGTTAGCCCCAAAACACGTTTTTGGCCCCGAGCAATGTGGAACCAACGCAAAAAGTCGGACTTCATTTTTTCCAGCTCCTGACCTCACGAACCATTTAGAAATGGTAAAAAAACGCATTTAGGCGAAAGAAAGACTCATAAATGTTATATGAGCTAGGAGTTAGGCCCAGAACAACGTGGAACCGACACGAAAACTCGTACTTCAATATTTTAAGCTTCTGACCTCACGAACCCTTTAGAAATGGCAAAAAAACGCATTTAGGCGAAAGACTAACACAAAAAAGTTACCCGAGGTAGGAGTTTGGCCCAAAACAACGTGGAACCGACACGAAAAATCGGATTTATATTTTTTCAGGTTCTGACCTCCGAAACCCTTTAGAAATGGTAAAAAATCGCACTTAGGAAATAGAATGACTCAAAAATGTTATCCGAGCTAGGAGTTAGGCCTAAGTCACGTTTTGAGACTAGAGCGACGTGGAACCAACGCGGAAAAACGGACTTCAATTTTTTCAGCTTCTGACCTCCTGAACCCTTTAGAAATGGTAAAAAACGCATTTAAGCAAAAGAATGACTCAAAAATGTTATCCGAGCTAAGAGTTAGCCCCAAAACACGTTTTTGGTCCCAAGCAACGTGGAACCGACTCGAAAAGTCAGATTTCATTTTTTTCAGCTCCTAACCTCACGAACCATTTAGAAATAGTAAAAAAAACGCATTTAGGCGAAAGAAAGACTCAAAAATGTTATATGAGCTAGGTGTTAGGCCCAAGTCACGTTTTGGGCCTGGAACAACGTGGAACCGACGCGAAAAATCGAACTTCAATTTTTCCAGCTTCTGACCTCCTTAACACTTTAGAAATGGTAAAAAAAACGCATTTAAGCAAAAGAATGATTCAAAAAGGTTATCCGAGCTAGGAGTTAGGCCCTAAACACGTTTTTGGCCCCGAGCAACGTGGAACCGACGCGAAAAGTCGGACATCATTTTTTTCAGCTTCTGACCTCACGAACCCTTTTGAAATCTTAAAAAAACGCATTTAGGCGAATGAATAACTCCAAAATGTTATCCGAGCGAGGAGTTAGTCCTATAACAAGTTTTGGGCCCAGAGCAATGTGCAACCGTGACGAAAAATCGGACTTCAATTTTTTCAGCTTCTGACCTCCGTAACCCTTTAGAAATGTTAAAAAAACGCATTTAGGCGAAAAAAGGACTCAAAAATGTTATCCGGGCTAGGAGTGGGCCACGAGAAACGTGGAACTGACGCGAAAAGTCGGACTTCATTTTTTTCAGCTTCTGACCTCACGAACTCTTTAGAAATGGTAAAAAAACGCATTTAGGCGAAAGGATGACTCAAAAATGTTATCCGAGGTAGGAGTTTGGCCCAAAACACGTTTAGGGCCTAGAACAACGTGGAACCCACGCGAAAAATCAGACATATATTTTTTCAGTTTCCGACCTCTGGAACCCTTTAGAAATGGTAAAAAAACGCATTTAATAAAAAGAATGACTCAAAAATGTTATCCGAGCTAGGAGTTAGGCTTAAGTCACGTTTTGGTCCTAGAGCAACGTGGAACCGACGCGAAAAATCGGACTTATATTTTTTCAGGTTCTGACCTCAGGAACCCTTTAGAAATGGTAAACAAACGCATTTAGGAAAAAGAATGACTCAAAAATGTTATCCGAGGTAGGAGTAGTCCCAAGTCACGTTTGGGGCCTAGAGCATCGTGGAACCGACGCGAAAAATCGGACTTCAATTTTTACAGTTTTTGACCTCATGAATGCTTTAGAAATTGTAAAAAAAACGCATTTAAGCAAAAGAATGACTCAAAAATGTTATCCGAGCTAGAAGTTAGCCCCAAAACACGTTTTTGGCCCAAAGCAACGTGGAACCGAAGCGAAAAGTCGGACTTCATTTTTTTCAGCTCCTGACCTCACGAACCATTTAGAAATGGTAAAAAAACGCATTTAGGCGAAAGAAAGACTCATAAATGTTATATGAGCTACGAGTTAGGCCCAAGTCACGTTTTGGGCCCAGAACAACGTGGAACCGACGCGAAAAATCGGACTTCAATTTTTTCAGCTTCTAACCTACTAAACACTTTAGAAATGGTAAAAAAAAGCATTTAAGCAAAAGAATGACTCAAAAATGTTATCCGAGCTAGGAGTTAGCCCCAAAACACGTTTTGGCCCCGAGCAACGTGGAACCGACGCGAAAAGTCGGACTTCAATTTTTTCAGCTTCTGACCTCACGAACCCTTTAGAAATGGCAAAAAAACGCATTTAGGCGAAAGAATAACTCAAAAAAGTTATCCGAGGTCGGAGTTTGGCCCAAAACAACGTGGAACCGAAACGAAAAATCGGACTTATATTTTTTCAGGTTCTGACCTCCGAAACCCTTTAGAAATGGTAAAAAAATGCATTTAGGAAAAAGAATGTCTCAAAAATGTTATCCGAGCTAGGAGTTAGGCCTAAGTCACATTTTGAGACTAGAGCAACGTGGAACCGAGGCGGAAAATCGGACTTCAACTTTTTCAGCTTCTGACCTCCTGAACCCTTTAGAAATGGTAAAAAAATGCAATTAAGCAAAAGAATGACTCAAAAATGTTATCCGAGTTAGGAGTTAGCCCCAAAACACGTTTTTGGCTCCGAGCAACGTTGAACCGACGCGAAAAGTCCGATTTGATTTTTTTCAGCTCCTGACCTCATGAACCATTTAGAAATAGTTAAAAAACGCAATTAGGCGAAAGAAAGACTCAAAAATGTTATATGAGCTAGGAGTTAGGCCCAAGTCACGTTTTGGGGCCAGAACAACGTGGAACCGACGCGAACAACCGGACTTCAATTTTTCCAGCTTTTGCCTCCTGAATGCTTTAGAAATGGTAAAAAAACGCATTTAAGCAAAAGAATGACTTAAAAATGTTATCCGAGCTAGGAGTTAGCCCCAAAACACGTTTTTGGCCCCGAGCAATGTGGAACCGACGCGAAAGTCGGACTTCATTTTTTTCAGCTCCTGACCTCACGAACCATTTAGAAATGGTAAAAAAACGCATTTAGGCGAAAGAAAGACTCTTAAATGTTATATGAGCTAGGAGTTAGGCCCAAGTCACGTTTTGGGCCCAGAACAACGTGGAATCGACGCGAAAAATCGGACTTCAATTTTTTCATTTTCTGACCTCCTGAACACTTTAGAAATGGTAATAAAACGCATTTAAGCAAAATGATGACTCAAAAATGTTATCCGAGCTAGAAGTTAGCCCCAAAACACGTTTTTGGCCCCGAGCAACGTGGAACCGACACGAAAACTCGTACTTCAATTTTTTAAGCTTCTGACCTCACGAACCCTTTAGAAATGGCAAAAAAACGCATTTAGGCGAAAGAATAACACGAAAAAGTTACCCGAGGTAGGAGTTTGGCCCAAAACAACGTGGAACCGACACGAAAAATCGGATTTATATTTTTTCAGGTTCTGACCTCCGAAACCCTTTAGAAATGGTAAAAAAACGCACTTAGGAAATAGAATGACTCACAAATGTTATCCGAGCTAGGAGTTAGGCCTAAGTCACGTTTTGAGACTAGAGCGACGTGGAACCAACGCGGAAAATCGGACTTCAATTTTTTCAGCTTCTGACCTCCTGAACCCTTTAGAAATGGTAAAAAAACGCATTTAAGCAAAAGAATGACTCAAAAATGTTATCCGAGCTAAGAGTTAGCCCCAAAACACGTTTTTGGTCCCGTGCAACGTGGAACCGACTCGAAAAGTCGGATTTCATTTTTTTCAGCTCCTAACCTCACGAACCATTTAGAAATAGTAAAAAATCGCATTTAGGCGAAAGAAAGACTCAAAAATGTTATATGAGCTAGGTGTTAGGCCCAAGTCTCGTTTTTGGCCTGGAACAACGTGGAACCGACGCGAAAAATCGGACTTCAATTTTTCCAGCTTCTGACCTCCTGAACACTTTAGAAATGGTAAAAAAACGCATTTAAGCAAAAGAATGACTCAAAAATGTTATCCGAGCTAGGAGTTAGGCCCTAAACACGTTTTTGGCCCCGAGCAACGTGGAACCGACGCGAAAAGTCGGACATCATTTTTTTCAGCTCCTGACCTCACGAACCCTTTAGAAATCGTAAAAAAACGCATTTAGGCGAAAGAATGACTCAAAAATGTTATATGAGCTAGGAGTTTGGCCCAAGTCACGTTTTTGGCCCAGAACAACGTGAAACCGACGCGAAAAATTGGACTTCAATTTTTTCAGCTTCTGACCTCCTAAACACTTTAGAAATGGTAAAAAAACGCATTTAAGCAAAAGAATGACTCAAAAATGTTATCCGAGCTAGGAGTTAGGCCCTAAACACGTTTACGTGGAACCGACGCGAAAAGTCGGACTTCAATTTTTTCAGCTTCTGACCTCACGAACCCTTTAGAAATGGTTAAATAACGCATTTAGGCGAAAGAATAACTCAAAAAAGTTATCCGAGGTAGGAGTTTGGCCCAAAACAACGTGGAACCGACACGAAAAATCGGACTTATATTTTTTCAGGTTCTGACCTCCGAAACCCTTTAGAAATGGTAAAAAAAACGCATTTAGGAAAAAGAATGACTCAAAAATGTTATCCGAGCTAGGAGTTAGGCCTAAGTCATGTTTTGGGCCTAGAGTAACGTGGAACCTACGCGAAAAATCTGACTTCAATTTTTTCAGCTTCTGACCTCCTGAACCCTTTAGAAATGGTAAAAAAACGCATTTAGGAAAAAGAATGACTCAAAAATGTTATATGAGCTAGGAGTTAGGCCCAAGTCACGTTTTGGGCCTAGAGCACCGTGGAACCGACGCGAAAAAACGGACTTCATTTTTTTTGACCTCACGAACCATTTAGAAATGGTAAAAAAATGCATTTAGGCGAGAGAAAGACTCAAAAATGTTATATGAGCTAGGAGTTAGGCCCAAGTCACGTTTTGGGGTCAGAACAACGTGGAACCGACGCGAAAAATCGAACATCAATTTTTTCAACTCCTGACCTCCTGAACACTTAAGAAATGGTAAAAATATTCATTTAAGCAAAAGAATGACTAAAAAATGTTATCCGAGCTAGGAGTTAGGCCTAAGTCATGTTTTGGGCCTAGAGCAACGTGGAACCGACGCGAAAAATCAGACTTTAATTTTTTCAACTTCTGACCTCCTGAACCTTTCGAAAGTAAAAAAACGCATTGAGACGGAAAAATGACTCAAAAATGTTATCCGAGCTAAGAGCTAGGCCCAAGTCACGTTTTAGGCCAGAGCAACGTGGTACCGACGCGAAAAATCTGACTTCAATTTTTTAGGCCAGAGCAACGTGGTACCGACGCGAAAAATCTGACTTCAATTTTTTCAGCTTCTGACCTCACGAACCCTTTAGAAATGGTAAAAAAAATGCATTAAGGTGAAAGAATTACTAAAAAATGTTATCCGAGCATGTAGTTAGGCCCAAAACTCGTTTTAGGCACAAAGCAACGTGGAACCGACGCGAAAAATTGCACACAAATCGGTCCGGACCGGAATTTGGACCGGACCGGACCGGACTTGGGATTCCGGTCCGTTCCTCGGTCCAAAGAAAAGGTGGATTCCAGACCAACGGTCCCGTCGAAAAACCGGGAAACTGGCCGGTCCAGGTCAGAGTGACCCGGTTTTTCTATAAAAAAAAAATCTGAATTTTGAAACATCAGCAGTAACTTATTTTCCAAAACCTAAGTCACTATTATTTCCTAAACCCTAGCCCATTTTTTCTCTCTCCAGCCACACCAATCCCCTTCTCAACCTCCCACTACCTTCTCCTCCACCGCCGCAATCCACCACCGAAACCTCAAGGTCTAAGCACGTCGATCACGCTCTTCCCGCAACTGTCGCATTTGTTGTGATAGAAGTTGGATCTGAGAGAATCTGGGAAAAGCATGAAGAATGGGTGGAATTTGAAGACAAAAGTTGCAGAAGAAGGTGAAGGTGATGGAGATGGTGATAAAGGGTGGAATTTTCGTCCCAAGATTATTCAGAAACAAGTAGATGTGAGTTTTTGTTTTTGGGTTTTTTTTCTTCTTTTTTTTGAAATGTTGCTGTTTTTTTTATGATTTTTTATTTTTGTGTGATTTGAGAGATCAAGAGACTCAAGTGAGAAATTGGTATGAGAGATTAGTTGAAGAATTGAAGTGGGTTCACCATGAAAATCAGAAAGAGAAATGTGTTTGAGGTTTGGAAATCGATGGAAAAGTTTGGGGAGAGAATGAGAAGTTGGATCTGAGATTTTTAGAGCAAATCTTTCATGCATTTTTATTTTTTATGATGATTGATCTTCAAGAGAAATAAACTCACTTAAAAAACCCAAGTTAGGCAGATGATTGATTTATTTTTTATGAAGCAGCTTTTTTTTTAATTAGGAAAATACCCCTTAAAAACGAAATCAGGTCCAACAGGTCCAGACCTGGACCGGACAGGAAAAAACAGGTCCATCATTTCCGGTCCGGTCCAGGTCCACGCAAATCCAATGAACCGGTCCAACCGGGTCCGGATCGGTCCGGTCCGGTTCTGGACCGGTGTGCAGCCCTACTTAGGGGTGGGTTTAGGGTTAGTTAGAGTTTTAGGGTTTTTTAGGTTTAATTAGGATTTTTAGGTTAATTAGTTAATTAATTAACGGAGCACTAACGTCCGTTAGCCAAAAAGGGCATTTTTGGTATTTTTGAAATGTCAGGGGTATCTGGTGAATTTTTTTAAAGGTCTGGGGTATTTGGTGAATTTTGAAAAAAGTGGGGGTATTTGGTGAATAAATTTATTTGTCAGGGGTATTTGGTGAATAAATTTATTTGTCAGGGGTATTTGGTGAAAAAACCGTCATTATTATCTTCACCACCAGCTTCACGTGCATCATCCAGTTTAACATCTCTCTAAATTAGCCTTGCTAAGACTCTTCGTCTTTCAAACATGGAAGTTTTTCGATGGTCATCAAACATCCCTACATCAACACTTCCACAAACATTTGCTTCATGTTGCACAATTGGTATTCCAAGCTTGTGCATTTTTATGAAATTATGAAGTGTGCAAATGATAACAATAATAGACATATGATACTTTTCTTATATTTGTGGCATATTATGAAGCACCTTCCACCTTTTCTTTAAGTGACCAAATGCGCATTCAATGGACATTCTCAGTGATTAGATTAAACGAATTGAACAAAAAAAAACGAGAAAATACACAACAAATTGTTTGAGAAATTGATAAACCTTACCTTAGGGAGAGGAGATTATTTAACGTTCGAAAAGAGAAGAGCACCTTTTCAATTTGAGAGATAGGAGAAGAGGGAGCTGACATTAGAGAGAGGAGCAGTGAGAGTGTATGTTGGAATATGATCTTAGTGGGTTGTTAGGAAGTTAGGGTCCTGTTCTCCTCGCCTTATTTTCGCCTCAATTCGGTTCGCTCAATTCGGTCGGTTCGATTGGTTCAATTCAATTGGTTCGATTCTGCAATCGGTTCGATTCAATTCGGTTCCAATCAGTTCAGTTCAGTTCCAACCAGTTCAGTTCAATTCAGTTCCTAACTTATTATCATTCTATTAGTTATAATTTAAGTCAGTTAATTCAGTTCAGTTCAGTTGCAATCAGTTCAGTTGTTTTATGCCGAAGAGAACGGGCCCTTAGTCACGAGTCATACAACAACTTCATTTTGTTGACTCCCCATTCAACGACAAAATTCAACGACAAAATTCAACGGCAAAACAAGAAAGACAAAACAAGAAACTTCATTTCTAGGTAAATATATTTCCTTAATCTCTCCTTTCTTATAATCTTGTTCGTTATTTAGTTTTGTTTGATCAAATTTCTTGCGCATCAACTGAATTTTACTTTTTATACAAAAGAGAAGTTAAAGGTATTAATGCTTAATTAAATATTTCGTATAATGTTGTTTCTAAAAATGTATGTTGATCGAATTCTTATGCATTTTATTCATGAAATCTTTGCAATTAGTTTTGTTTTACTTCCTAATGTTGTTCAAACATTAGTTTCTTTTTATAAAATTATGAAATTATTACAAATAATTCATTTCTCAATAGAACAATTACTACATTCAGTAATGAAGATATAAGTTACTTAATGTACTGTCATTATGATTGCGACTGAATGAGAATTGGTTTATGAAAGAAAATATACATCATCATGTAACTTTATACGTGATGCATGCAAGATTTTAATGGTAGTTAAGGTTGACTTTCGTTAATTTTGCAACTAACTAACATAGTAACATAGAGGGAGTAATTAATGTTGTGATTTTTGTATGTACATTCTTGAATCTTGATGGCCTTTTACATGTATTATTCATCTTTCTATGAAAGATTAATAAGTTCATCTTTAAGAATTTGTGTCAATTTATATGTATAATGTAATATCTTTTGTTACAATCTAATACTCGCACTTGACTCCGTGTTAAAATAGATGCTAAGGTTTGGCGGTAGAAAGATTAGTTCGTTTATGTCTAATATGAGTAGTTCGATCGTATAGCATGATACTCTTTGTTCTTAAATAATGATGCAGATAAACTGAAAGAAACGATGGTGGATTGGATTTCAGAATTGCCAAAAGACATCATCCATTGCATTCTATCATTTCTTCCCGTCAAAGAAACATGCGCGTTGGCTAGTATCTGGAAAGATAGCTTCTGCAGTTCATACGAATATCGGATCGATTTGCATTACGATCATAACTCATATGCATTGGAAAAACTGCTTAAGACTGAAGGTGGGCAACAAGAGTCAACAATTGAAGAAATAAGGGACAAATTCATGGATGATGCATCTAATGGCTTGCTCCAACTAATTCAACAACAGACTCCAGTGCTCGAATGAGCATTCGACGTAGCTGTAATTGGCTCTGAATTTGATCGTGTTAATCAGTTTATGGAGTTGCTTCAAGGAGCTAAGGTTGAGGAGATGAGAATGTTTGTGCAAACACAAGACATTAATTGTTTTCGAGGTTTCTTGGAGGCAGATATATGTTACGAGTTTCCCTACTCGTTTCTACGGGCTTCCATATGGTTGAGATCTCTTAGTATAGAAGCGTGCAAATTCAGGGCTGATTTATCTATAAGTGAAGAAAAGCTTATCAAGAAGGTGGATAAGTTTTCTTCTCTGCGACAATTGTGGCTATGGAATGTTCTGTTGCGGCGCCAAACAACATTAAACAACATAGCCCGTTGTTGCCCAGGACTTGAACTTATTCAGTTTGGCACGTTGCAGTATTTGGTTTATAACCCTTAATCTTTCAAGTTTTCCTAAGCTTAAGACAGCTTCTATGGTAGATTTTCAGGATGACACCCTCCAATGTGTTAACATTAGAGAGACTAACCTTGAGAAATTTCGTTGTAGTAGAGTTGGTTTGGAGTGTTTGATCAGTCTGCCTGCTTGTCGTAATATCAAGAAGCTTGTGCTTCATCGATGCTCAGTAAACGCGCCTGATCTATTAAAAGACCTTACTTATTTTACACTCCTTGAGGAAGCAAGTCTTCAGCAACTGACAATAAATAGTGTTGATAGGATCAAAGCAGCAAGTTCTCATATGAGGCATTTCATGTATACTGACACAGGCTTTGAGGAGCTTTATTTTGACTGTCCAAATCTTAAGACGTTTTATTGCGTGAGCAGAATCTCTACACTCCCTAGGTCGATCTCACTTTACTTATTAATTGATATACAACATATTTACTTCTCTTTCGAAGTGATTTATGAACTTAGCACGCTGTGGTTCATCTGCTTGAGGGAGTTTCTCAAACAGATACAAGGATGCAATCATGTTAATCTGCACCTTATGGTTTCATCCGATATGGTGGGTACGAGATCAGAGTACTTCAAAATACTCGATTTCTGAATTAACTTTTGCAGATTATGTGCTTAATATACAATTAAGTTATTCACTTGTGTGTAATTTGTTTACTTTTTGCAAGGCTGAGTTTGATCTTGATGAATTTGGAGAGAATTCCCAACCCAACAATGTTAACGTAGATATAGAGATTTTATATAACATAGAAACACAAACTTCAGCAGCTGTGGATGTGGATGGCCTCATCTGGAGCACCCTTTCGACCACCTTATATGTAGGCGGTTATTGTTACGACTTCATGAAGGTACTCCTAAAGTTCCCATAGATCATACACCTGCTTTTTAGTTTTTAGATTATGCACACAAATTCAGTAAGTTCTAATTATTGTATTGGCATGTAAAACTGATTAATTATACTTCCTTTATATAAATATATATATATATATATATATATATATATATATATATATATATGTAAACTAAACTGACAATGCATTAAGATTATGTGTGACTTGTATGGAATACAATTATCACTAGTGCTAAGTCCCTAATGTATTTCTACTTTCCATGTTGAAACATCTATTATGGCATAACCACATTGAGTAATGAGTAGTAGTAAAATAAAAATCCTCTTTTTGAAATGCAGGACTTGTGTGAAAAATTAGAGCAGAGATTCCAAAAAGAATCCTGTTGTAACCAGCAGTTATGCAATAAGTATTGGTGGCATAACATAAGAGATTTCGAAGTAACGCACAAGAATGTAGACATGAAGCAGAATTTGGTGTCTTTGGTGGAGATGTGCATACAAAGTCTTCCATCTTCATCTGCTGAGCGTGTTGATCGTCTGCCGATTTGTTTCGAATTTGAGTGGCACACCACTGAAGGGTTCATAGCAGAGTTGTTTGCTGAGATGGCAGGATTCATTCTTGATGACGAAGAAGAATGATATACATTGGAGGAGTATTAGTCAACTCAAAGTTTATTTGTCATGTTACTAGTCCTATGAGTTGATTCAAATGAATGGATTGAAACAGTTTCAGGTGTGTAATTTTGTATCGATAACTGCTGTGGAATCTTGCTTATGGCCAATGTAAACTACTTAAGATTGTAAGAAATAAACTTACTCAAGTAGTTGCTGACAGATTGTCAATATGTAATTTGTGAATTAGAAAATGATTAACATTGTTAATACTCCATGTGATAGAAATTTTTGGGCGGAAGTTTTTGGTGGATTTAGATTATAAGAGTAGAGTGTTTTGTTTGAAAAGGAGGAGAGAGAATTAGTGGTACTTTGCAAATTGTTGTATTTCATTCATTCATCTCATTGCAAGATACAAGTAACCTTTTTATACTACACTATGTCGGTAATTCAACCGACTTTGTGAAGCTCTAGACTTTTCTTCTTTATTCTCTTTTTTCTATGTTTTACATACTTCCAGCTAAATCTAGATATTTCTAGGATTTTTTACAAATAGTTTTTCTAGATTTTTCTACATTATTTTAACACTCACCCTAATGGGAAAAATCTTGAACTCCGAGTTGTTTTCTGAATTGCATGAATTATTCTGCTGAAATTGCCTTTGTGAAAATGTCTGCTAGTTGCTCCCCCGTCTTGCAGAATTGTAGCTCGATCTCTTGTTTGTCGACCAGCTCTCGGATAAAATGGTGTCGTAACTCGATGTGCTTCGTACGACTGTGAAAGATTGGATTTTTTGACATGGTTATTGCAGACATGTTGTTGCAGTAGATAGTTGTTGGTTCTTCTGTAAGCTGTTGTAGATCTTCGAGAATTCTTTTAAGCCATACCGCTTCACATGCTGCACTTGTTGCTTTACGTACTACGCCTCGCGATGACGAGCTTATGTTGCTTGTTTCTTTGATGACCAAGATATGGCCTTTGTAATAGCCCATATTTTAAGCAGGTTTAATAACGACTTTATAAATGAATTTGATAAGTATAATAGCTAATATTTTTTGACACATTTTAGTCAAAGTTAGCTATGTTCATATTAGTAAAGAAATTACTTTGAAAATTATTATTTATCGTCTAAAGTAAGTTCCAAGCACAAATAAGTTATTATGGATTTTATATAATAGAGATATTGAGTTAAGGATTTTAAGCTTTGAAATAAAGAGAAACCCATTTTTCACAATTTATCTCTCCTCACTCGTGTCATCTACTCTAGATGCCAGAGCATCACTCTCTCTTCTTCGTGTCTTATCAATCAAGTGCCAAAGCATATTTCCCATTGATTAATTGTTCTCTTCAAGATTTCAGTTTAATTACTCCAAGTAGATCGAGAATTGAAGAAACCCAAATAAAAAACAAACCCCAAAATTCTCTCTTCTCTCACCTCTGTTCTGTCCGACTGTTCCAAGCAACAGGCAATCATTTTTGTCTCTGTTTGTTGCATTAAGTTTGTAGATCTCGAAAAGCTAATGAATTTAGACTCAAAAATCGCTCAATTCGGAGTTCGGAGCTGTAAGATATTGCTTCTTGAAGTTATGCATTGATGTTGTCCATTTTCTCTCTCCTCTGCTTCGTGCATGCTGCTGCCACGAGTTTCTGATGTTGTTTTCGCGGCTTCGGCGACGCTGCTGCTGTTGTTGTGTTGATGTTGGGTGCTCTTTCGATCTTTCTCTCACTTGGTTCATAAAACCCAATTGTTAGATGAAGGTATAAGCTAAATTTTCTTAATTCCTCCTCTTCTTTGATTCCAGTTCAAGTCTGATGCAATAGGATTTTATATTCTGATTCCAGAGATAAATTTATTTCTCAATTTTGTTATTGATTTGCAAATTTAGTTATGATAAGAGTTGTTAAACTTAAAGATTGAATATTTTATCTTTCTTAATGGATTGAATCTTCTAATATGAATTAATCCTCTTAAGTAAGTTTATAAAAACTGATTTTTATAAATTATGTTGTTTGATAATACTCTTTGAAATCAGAATGAGATTAATTAGAGACAGAAATTGATGTTGTGAGTTGGATTAGTAGAATGGGTTGCATATAAGGGTTGTGGTTAGTTCATGGAAGAGCTTGGAAAGTATGAGTGATTATTCAATTTGTTTATCTAAATTGTTGTGAGGATGGTTAATGATTGTTGTTATTGTTTTGAGGTCGTTGTTGGAGTATGTATATGGAGATAATTTATGAAGTTCGAGCTATAGTTGATTATCCAGAATGTCGGGTTATTGGGAATCGTTTCAAGGTACACACATGTCCTTCCACCTTCGAACCTATATCCGTGTTTTATGTGAATTCATGTGCTGAGCTTAATAAGCCTTTTATATAAATACAAAATTATTCAAAGTGTTATTTGTGTGTTTACAAGACTTGTTGACCACATATCTGGTTTTAAGCTATGAGCGAAAGCTAAATATGTGATGAGTTTTATTGAGTGAAATTTTGATTATGAAGAACTGATTGGAGGTAGTTGAATCCTTCAAGAATATAAATGTGTGTTATTATTAAATCTACTTGTTTTCTACATCGAATTTATAATAGATTTTCTTATGCTTAGTAAGTTGATCTTTTATATGGAAGTGTAGCTATGAGAATTAAAGCAAGGATCTTTAGTATAACTAACTATATAAGTTGGTTTTACAACAAGTACTCCGATTTACGAACTAAGCCGGAACGTCGATTCGATCTCTTTATGAACTCGCTTTCGATCTAAACTATAGTTATATTTGTCGTATTCGTATACATTTGTTATTTTAATTTGTATGGAGTTGTTAAATGTATTTTGGATTTCAAGTTTTTTTTTTATAAGGTAAGGAAAAAAGAAGGTTAAGAGACCCTCCGCACGAGGGGAGCTCCAACCTTATCATTTACAAGAATAGAATGAAGGGCAGAATGAGTACAATCATCTATAGTAAACTGAGAATCCACTAAATGACCGATGTTGGCGATCCAATCTGCTGCTTTGTTTGCTTCCCGGTAGACATGACGAATAGCCCACGAAGAGAGAGAACAAAGAAGAGCTTGGATATCCTTGATGATATGAGCAATCTGCCAAGGAGGAGACCAGATATCTTTTACTGAGTTGATGACCATAAGATTATCACCTTCAATTTGGAGCTGACGAATATTGTTCTGGATAGCTAGGCGGAGCCCATGTTGAAGAGCAGTAGCCTCGACAATGAACACGGAAGAATAGCCAAGGTTGAAAGTTGTAGCTTTGAGGAGATGGCCATCAACATCTCGAATGATAATACCTGCTGCTGCAGAAGCACCGCGAACCGAGCCGTTGAAGTTGAGCTTGAAGAAAGAGGTGGGAGGTGGCTCCCAAGAAACGAGAATGGAAGAAGGATACACCGGAGAGGAAGGCGGAAGGGAGGAAGGGGAAAACGGGGAACCAGAGGAGTTGCAGAAGTCCACTGCATTCCTCAGACTCCATTCTGAGAATAAAAATTTTGCTTTATGCAGAATCCTGTGAACATTAAGAGAATCATTATGAAAGATAATAGAATTTCTTTCCTTCCATATACTCCATATAAGGAAAACAAATTTGATAGTGGAGGATCTATCATGTCTGATTTTGGACACTGTATTTAGAAGAGTGTCCCGATGTAAGGTGTGAGGAATCCACACCTTTAGATCCTGAAGCTGCCAAAGGGGGATGAGATGGTGGCATCCCCCAAAAAGATGGTCTAAAGATTCCTCGTGAGTGTTACAAATAGCACAATGGTTAAAAGGGATTATATTGCGCTTAGCAAGGACATCTCTAACCCCAAGACTGTTGTGACAAATTCGCCACATAAAAATTTTGAGTTTAGGTGGGATATCAAGATTCCAGATCCATCGATGCGGCCATTTTTCTAGACTTGGCGAGAGATTATGAGCCAGCCCGGTTAGCGGATTTAACCGTAAATAGGCTCGAAGAGCTAGGACCCCAAATAGGCTCATCCGGAAAGGGGTTTACTGGCAGAGGAATGCCTTTGATGGAATTAATAATGCAATCCGGCAGCAAGAGCTTTAGTTTGTCAAAATCCCAAGTTCTATTAGGAAGAATGAACTCTTTTAGACGAATATTAAGATCAACCTGATTACCTGATAATTTAAGTTTTTCCATTAAATTTTCATCGGCACACCAGTTGTGAAGCCAAAAAAGAATTTGGGAGCCATCACCTATTTTCCACCGAATACCTTTTTGCAGAAGAGATCTTTGGAGTAAGATTTTTTTCCATATTGGTGAATCGTGCGGCTTTGATTTGCAGTTAAAGAAGGACTGACCCTTTAGATATTTTTGCGTTATTAGTTTCACCCAAAAATTGGTAGGTTCCGTAAGGATTTTCCAACCCAATTTTGCTATAAACGCTTTGTTCATAGGAAGCGTTTTTCTTAGGCCAAGGCCACCTTGTGCTTTGGGAGTGCAGATTTTATCCCATGCAATAAGAGGTATTGCATTTTTATCTTTATTTTGTCGCCAAAAAAAATTCTTGTGTAGAGTATCAATGGATTTAGCAAAATCCGGAGGAAGCATAGTGGAGGCACATGTATAAGACGGTAGAGCTTCAAGATTACTTTGAATGAGGGTGAGCCGCCCAGCTTTGGACAAAAACCCCGATTCCCAAAGGTTAATCCTTTAATCAGTCTTCTGAACAATGAGCAAGGTCAGCTTTAGAGGGGTGATGGGAACTAAAGAAAATTCCCAAGTACCGTCCCAGAGAAGAATTAGGCAACATATTAAAATGACTGGCTAGAGTCGTTTTTCGGTTGGAGGAGACCTTTTTAGAGAAAATAATAGTAGATTTATGAAAATTCACTAATTGACCGGAAAGACCACAGAAGTCATCAAGGACAGTTTTTAAATTCCTACAAGCCGAGGTAGTTGCTTTGCAAAATAAGAGGCTATCATCAGCAAACATTAGGCAGGGTATATTGGCAGTTTTGGGATGCAACTTAAAACCGATACTTGAATCTCGAGATTGACTTTGGAGAGTTAGTTTTCGAATACAAACTTCCATACATAAAATGAAAAGGTAAGGTGACAGGGGGTCACCTTGTCGCAGACCCCTAGATGGTCGGAACCAAGGGGAGGGTTGACCATTTACTTTGATTGAATAGGAAACATTACTAACACATTCCTTAATCCAGATGATCCAAATGGGGGGGAAACCAAAAGCCTTGAGAGTTTGCCAAAGAAAATCCCACTCGATCCGGTCATAAGCTTTTTCCATGTCTAATTTTAGGGCGCACCACCCTGTTTTATTTTGAGACTTTTGAAATGTATTCAGAGCCTCTTGAGCAATCAAAATATTGTCATGAATAGAGCGTTCTTGAGTAAATACATTTTGAAGGGGACTAATTTCCCGTTGCAAAATAGGACGGAGGCGGTTAACTATAAGTTTTGAAATTGCTTTGTAAACAGTGTTAATTAAACTAATTGGTCTGAAATGATCTGGAGATTCAGGAGCCTCTTTTTTGGGAATGAGGGTTATCAAAGTATGGTTCAAAGACGGAGGCAATTTAGCATGATGAAAGAAACTTTGGACGGCAATGACCAATTCATTTTCAATGATGGGCCAGTAAGCCTGATAGAATTTACCCCCAAATCCATCGGATCCAGGCGCTTTAAGCGGGTTAATATCAAAGAAGACATCTTTTATTTCTTCTGACGTGACAGGAGCAAGTAAAGAGTTTACATCAGCTGTAGAGATAAAAGGTTGGAGAAAGCTCAAATCAATTTCCCTAATAGATGTGTGGGCGGATCGAAAACGATTTTTGAATGAATCAGACAGTAGGTGAGTTAGGTCGTCATGAGAATCAACCCATTGCCCTACTTCATTTTTTAGTCTAAAAATAGTCATGTTAGCCATAGATTTTTTCATTCTATTATGGAAGAAGCGAGAGTTGCGATCCCCTTGAGTTAACCAAATTTTTCTTCCAGAGCGGCCCCAAGCTTTCTGATTAAAGAGAAGAAGTTTCTCCCTTTGGATTTTCAGCCGATTGATATGCTTAATTAAAATGACATTAAAAGGCTGGCACCACAATTTTAGCTGTAATTCCTTTATTTTTTCCTCATTTGTAACCAGTTTATTGGGCATATGTCTATAGTTGGTCTTAACCCAATTTTTAAGATCAGTTTTTATACGAATGAGTTTTTGTTGAATGCGACAAAATCGAGAGCCTGTGATTGGAATGTTCCAGTTCTTTTTAACAATATAGTGTGAATGCTTATCTAAAGTCCAAAAGTTTTGGAACCGAAATGGCGGTGGGCGATAGTAGTTCCCTTCATTGGAGGAGAAGATGACTGGAGCATGATCTGAAACTGTGAACGGACCATAAAAAATAGTGCTTCTATTAAACGCGTCATAAAAAGAATTGTGGCTAATAGCTCTATCAATTCGTTCGAAAATAAGATTGTTATTTCGTAAACCTCTCCAAGAGTAAGCTTGTTGAAGGCACGGGATGTCAATGGCATTGGAATCAGAGAGGAGGGAAGGTAGTCGATTAAGTTGATTTGATTTCAGCGGAGATCCCCCCAATTTGTCTTCAGGAGAAAGCATTTCATTAAAGTCCCCAAGCAAAAGCCAGGGAAAGCGGAGAGAAGTAATGTAATTGTTCAAATATGTCCAGAATGCATCTTTTTCGACATTTTTAGCCGGGCAATATGTGCCCAAAACTGAGTACATTTTATTGTGTGGCTTGTATAAAACGTTGAGATGAACCAAACGATCATGAGAATAGTGATTTTGAACTGTAATATTGGAGTTATTCCAGCACACCCACATTCCACCCACATGGTTAACCGGGTCAATAACTAGTTTATTGTGTAAGTGAAGTGCTTTAAGAATTCGGTGACTATTATTATTGTTAGTTAAGGTTTCAATGATGAATACAATATCTGGATTATATTTGTTCTTTAGGTAGAGAAGCTCACTCAAAGCTTGGGGTTTTTTACCCCCTTGGATATTCCAACATAGGACTTTCATAAAAGACAATGTGTGCACCAATGAAGGACTATGCCCCTCCAACGCACCCCAGTTTTACCTTTACCCATTGGGAACTGAGTGTAGAAGATTCTTACGATCCACGGACCAAGATGGAGATGGGGGTTTGCACAGAAAGAGGGCTTACCCTCTACCAAGCAAAGGGGGATGTCACCCTCAGAATGCCTCGAAGAGACATTGGATGTAAGGCAATGCTTCCTGAAAACAATGAACAAACCATTAGGGGATGGAAAACCATCCCTGTTCAATTGCGAGCTACAAAGAGCTCGATTCCATAAGGTTGAAACAACCCAGTCCATAGAAGAAGAAATCAAAGATTTCTTAGGCATAATCCATAGAGAAAAAGTTCTATGATAAAGAGGGCAATGGCAGAACACATGGTTCCATAAGGTCGTGAAGACCCAATCCAAAGGAGTAATAAAAATGATTTTCCAGGACATCGGTTGAGCCTTCTTGTAATTTACCCTGAAAAAGAGGAACAAACCATGAGGGGGTGGAAAAACACCCCTGTTCTGCGAATGGCGAAGCATTCGATTCCATGAGGTTTTGAAAACCCAGTCCATCAAAGAAATAAAATATTTCTTTAGTCTTAACACAATAGATATCAACCCAAAATAAATTAGGCAATCAAATATTGTACAAACATAAATCGGAAAAGGAACTGGTAAAAGCAAAAATACATGAGAAGCCAGAGATTTCTGTAGCAGATAACTTGATAGAGAAAAAATTATCATAAGCCAACGTAATTCAGTCATATTGAGAAGCCAAAGTCCAAAATAAACCAAAATAAATTGCCAACCAGTCCATTGAGAAGACCATGTTCCACAAAGCTTAAGCCATTCTAAAGCAAGAATCCAGGAGGGAAAGATTATAGGGAGGGCCATTTGCAAAAGTGACAAATTCATGAGGAGAGGTACATTGGAGAAAGACCATAAAAAATAATATAGAGCGATTAAATTGAGAAAGCATGAAAAATCTCAACAAAACTAAAAGGTTGTGCAGGAATAAATTAGTTGAAACAACTATGCAATCATAAGAACTAAATGTTAGTGACGATGACCATTTAAGTAAAAACCGCTTAAAAAGCATCATGTCATGAGAATGAAACAGGCAATCCAAGCAAATAAATAGTGTTATGTCAATAAACGCAAAGCTTGGAACAAGGCATTTTCTAATCCTCAAAAGAGCATGATGAAACAATGACATCCAACCATAAATAATCGGGATACAAGAGCTTAGAATATCTACAATTAATGTAACAATGCGGAAACAACCAAGTAACAATTGTTGAAATAAACATAATATAAATGGTAGACAAGAACCGAGAATAGTAAATCAATAACCGGCCACCAAGTCACAGCCTAGCACGAGTAAAGTCAAAAAAATGAAATCCACTCATACGTAATTAGATAAAGAGCCAAGAAAGACAGGGTCACAAAAGATGACAGATGAAAGCTTTGTAAATTTGCACAAAATATTTGAAACAAAACTGGATCCAACAATTAAAAGAGTAATGTAGGCCAACCAAAAACAATTAGAAAACAAAAACTGGGTAAAGAAACTTACCCGGACGCCGACGCAGTATGGTCGGCGCGGAGATGGAAGGCGTAAGATTCGTGCCGAGGATGGGGCCAAAGGGGAGGCAATGATGGCTGAAAATGAAGGGCGCGGTGGTGAGGTTCGAGATCGACGAGTTCGCGTCGCGAATAGATTGAGAATAGGGAAGGAGGCGGTGGTGGTTCATGAACGATGTGGGAGGGCGGTGAACAAGGGTGCTGCTGGGTTTGCACGCTAAGATCCCCACTTTTTTACCTTTATTTTCCTTTTTTTCTTCCAGTTTTTCCTTAGAAAGGCTTTAGCATCATTTTGGGACACACTCTCTCTAGAGTTTCTCTCTCTAACACTCATCCTATTTGGATTTCAAGTGCCAAGTATTAGTTGAGTAGTATTTTGCCAAAAATGAAAACCCCAAATTACTCCTCCCAAACTCCCTAACCGCCTAAATGAATCCCTTTCTCGGTTTTAAGTTGCAACACCAAAGAACAAACCCTAACTCATTTACTTTCTCTCTCCCCGATTTACTCCCACAAACCCCAATCCCTTCCTCTCTTCCTTGTTCCCTCTACTATCACCCAGGGCGGGCCCTAGACCACCGCCACGATTTTGCCGGTGTTGCTGTCTGCACCGCTGCCACCACGAGCTGCATTATTGTTGCGTCGACGGACGCTGTTGTTGGGTGGTGGAGTCGTCACCGCCACCACCGCTGTTGTTGATCCCAGCTACCGTGTCTTCTCCCTTGATGATGTTCCCCGCTCCTTTCTCTTCTCCGTCTATGATGTTGTGGTGTTGTTGTCACCGTCGCCACGCCGCACTGTGGTTGTTGCCGCCGCTTCTTGGTGTTTTTGTTTGGTGCGTGTTTTTATCTCTAACTGTGATTATGATATATTCTTTTCGTTGTCACAGTCGAATGAGTTTACTTTGCAATTCGATTAAAGTTAGATAAAAATGATGTGTATTTGTTTCACGAGATTAATTTCAAGAAGCTGAATTAGTTTATGGTTATAATTGTTAAGTTGCAAAAGAAATATGTTTCTTGTTGGTTAGATTAATGTTGTGACTTGTGAGTTATGTTTAGCTAGTTTTGTTCCAAAATTACAATTATAATTCTAGATTGAGGACCAAGGAGTTAGAATGATAAGTGGAGGTGATGAATTTAATTGCTAAAAGTTTTTTTTTCCTAATTATCAGGATCATCCTCAATTCTTAAATAACCACTAATGCGGGGTTTATTGGAATGGCACTATTATATTGTCTATAGTTAAATATGTCTATGGTTTTTACTATCGAAAATCAGTGCAAATTAGCCAACTTTATTATATGTAGACATGTAGTATATAGTATATACTCATTGAAGCTCCAAAAATCCTTGAGACTTCCTCTCTCAAGGATATGGCCAATAGTTGGTAAACTGGAGATACGTAATATGCAGGTAGCTTTAATGTAGTTGGATTCACATTATATCAAATATACAGAAGAATCTTATATTAACCAATTGGTGCCTCCAGATAAGATATAGACTAGACACACCACTAGTATTAGCTCCACTGTCCACGATGACCCTTTTACCCCTTGGTTGCTTTCTCTCATAAGTTAGCTTGATAGGTGGCTTAGTGTATGGATGTATAATAGATTGTTGTGCTCGGGTGGCATCAATTTGTAATGAATGCAGCAGCTAGCAACTAGCAATTTTTAATGAACTCAATAAAAATCACAACAAGGATAGAGATATAGAGATATTTGATTTATATAGAAATCAGTTTTGTCATTTCCCGAACTTTTAATGAACTCAAGATAAATCAGTTTGTCATTGCGTGTATTTTGCTATACGGTTCTGTAAAGAAACAGGATTAGGATCTTCTAATTTGTGATTTGAACACAGGTTTGCAAATAAGAATTTAGCACATACAAGAATTATTGTGATGTGAATTAAACGAAGTGAAAATAAGATCTGAATTCTGTTATGATTGTATGTAATTGGTCTGAAATGAGATCTGAAAATACAATGTGATAAATAGTTGTATGAGCATTTTCACGGTTATATACTGTGTGGTTCCTCCTTTTTTTAGATTCCCTAATTTTTTTGGTGAATATTGTATAATCCTTATTGCAGTATTTTTTTGTTCCTTAGACACTGTTGGAGTAACCTTCAATTTCCCAAATACATCTCTTCACTATCCACTGAAGGTAATATTCACTCTTTGAGCATCATATGCTCATCTAAAGTTGTTTTTTTCCCCACAGGTCTCTACTTGTACTTATGAAATCCTTCAATCAATGCAGGGCACATAACAAACATCTAGGAGTAAGAAGAGTTCCCATAAGTCGATCAATGATGATCAGTAAACACCTGCTGAAGATTGTGAACAATTGATCCACCCAAGTGAAGAGGATGACAATGATAAAAGGGAAAAGTGCAGAATGTTGAAGTCTCATTCTAAAAAGGTTGATACTAATTTTTTGAATTATAATTTTTAATTAACTTGGTATATTCTTTGTAATTTGTTATGGTTTTCAGTTTTAGAGATTTCAGCACGCCATGCTCAAAGATAGTGCAAATGTCTTTCAAATACCAATAACAAGTCTAATGAAGATGAGTCATCCAAGCTTGAAAAAGGAACATTTAAAACAGGAATTGCAAGGGAAATTTAAATTGAGGCTGCTAGGAAAATGCATGCATGTGGCGAGATGACAAAAGACGGAGAAGACATATACGACTATTAGATCTAGTTTTAAATTATCATATGAATATGTTGCTTGTTAGATGATTTTGATTCTGTATAGAGCATAATATTATTTTTCATTAGTTTGTCTATTGAAACAACACTAATAGGTGTACAAAATTATGTCATTATTATAATATAATTGCCATTTCATATATCAATTTTGTATAGTCTGATTAGTATTTTTATTTTCAATAGAGATATATATCCTAACGAAGAAAAGTGTTACTTAATTACCCACAAGGTGCTACAGGAGATGCCAAAAAGTGTTACCTAATACGCACAAGATGTTACATGAGATGCCAAAAAGTGTTACTTAATACGCACAAGATGCTACATGAGATGACAAAAAGTGATACATAATGTTGAATAAAGTGTTACTGTAGATATAATGGTAACATTATAAGATGTTACTAATGATATAAAAAGTGTTACATAAGAAATTTTGGTAACACTTTAAAAGTGTAATAATAGGTATTAATAGTGTTACATAAACAAATTTAAAGTAACATTTGTTTAAGTGTTACTATAGGCTTTCAAAAGTGTTACCTAAAAGCATAGGTAACACGGGCAGATGTAACACCTAAGAAAGTGTTACCTATTATCTAATGTAACACTTTTAGCACTTTAAGTAACACTTTTTGGGTGTTACTTAATGTCAATTATGTAGTATTCTCATAGAAAAAAGTCTCTCAAATTTGGGTCAATTTAATGAACATTATTTTTGGATTTAAGTTCGGTAACACGTAAGTATTGAGTCTTGTGAAACAAGTTATATCTTTACAGAATATCATAGATGAATTATGTTTTATGGAGTTTGGAATCTAAGTTAGAATGAGGTTGGTGTGAGATGGGTACTTGTGAAGTTCTTTTTAAGAAATACAATTGTCGCTTTGAGGGTATTATTAGAAGTAGACAACTATCCTAAGATTTACTTATGGCCTATAAACAAGGTCGAATGGTATCACCCGAAGATATCTCCTGAAATACTATGGAGCTTGGTTATATAAGAATGAAGATCTATGATGTCATAATTGAAGGACGAAGTAGTTGTTGGGAGGTTCTAACTAAGAATGAAGATGTTATGTGGTGGACTTAGATTAGATAGTTAGGGAATAGTAATTTGGATGTGAATTTCAAAGGCCAAATATTGATTTATGAGTTAATGGAGTTGTTACGAGAGGTTTGTGAGTTCAGAGGATGTGTAGCCAAAATAAGTATTAGAGATAGGAGATATTAAATATTGAGGAGTAGGATTTGAGATATGAATGTCGTATCAGTGAAATAAAGGATCCATATCTTGGTAGTGGTTTAGAGGAGTATCGATTAGAAAGATATAATTTACAATACTTATGTAATAATAGATTATATCCGCAAAGGGGTCAAGTAAAAAATATTTGGAGCATAATTTCTCTTATTAGATGAGTAAGATTATATAAATGGAAGTCGGAAAAAAAAAGTAAATCTAGATAATAGAGAGCTTGGTAATTAAAGTTATATAATGACAATACTAAGCGTATGGTATTAAGACTATATGAGCTTTCAGTACAAATACATGGGACGTATGGTTGTGAATTATAAATTTAAGAAGGATCAGGACAACGAGTTTGAGTATTGGGAAATACTAAAGTTCAGATGGAAAATTGCTTCATAGAATATTTAATTATAACATGGAAATATGGAGTGAGATATTTTGACTTGCCATAGTAATTGTAGGTGAATTATGATAATGTAATAAGGTTATATTCTTGCAATGAGAGTTCTTGTATTGGGGATAAGAAAACCTGTAAGGGAAAATTCATATCATGAGAATTTTGGAATGCTATAGTTAGTTGCTATAAGTTAAAGACGGAAATCCAAGTGCAAAGAGAAACTGTTGCGATGAAGGGAATTGCCAAAACGTGTTAGAGGATATCTTATAGTCTACAAGTAAAATATTACAGGTTAATTATGCGAGCTTAGAATTGGGTCCCGTTAATAGTTAATTATCTTATAAGTATTTGAGAAACATATTTTACATTTTGATTATGTTATGGGTTCGACTGCGGAAAGACTTTTGATTTCGAATACGTTTTATGTATATCACTTCCTTTAATATATATATATATATATATATATATATATATATAAGGTAAGTAAGATTATTTTAAGATTTGAGTTTGTGCTATAATAAGACTAATGAGGTTCAGGTATTTTGGATATGTTAATTACATTTCAACTCTGTTTTGTTTTATATTAATTTACGGACGAAAGTTTAAGTCGTTGATACACTTTGGAATTGAATATGCGTTACGATTTGAGAACAAGAGTATAAGTTTTGAAAAATATAAGTTTGTGTTATTGAGAAAATAAGTATTATGATTTAGTTATTGTTTTATGGGGAAAGTAAACAACATTTATGGAGCGAGTTGCTCATTATGTGTTATGGAGCGAGTTGCTCATTATGTGTTATGGAGCGGGTATTGCTCCTTTGAGTAGGGTCATGACCTAAAAGTTCTTGAGGTTAAGCTTTGGAAATTCCTCATTCGGAGTACCGAGCAGGAAGTTATGTTCATTTTAAGTTCAATGTTATTGCTGCAATTATTTTGACAAAAGTTTCACATGTTCAAGTTAACTAACCCTTTAATAAAGTTTAAATGAGCCCACTAAGTGCCTATATGACTTTTACAAGCAGTAAAGAATTGATTATTTCCTTATATCTTTACACCTAACCAATATGTGAAATTGTTAACATAAAACAAAAGATTTCAAAAGAAGATTCAAGTCTTGCAATGATTAGCGATACCATAGTAGTTGTGATTCTTTTTCCTCTCCATACATGAATATGTTTTCTTTGGAATATGTGTGGTATTGATAAACTATACATTTAAACTATTTATGCAAATAAACTACGAATACAAGTGGTATCAATAAAATGTACATTTAAACTATTTATGTAAGTAAATTATGGACACAAGTGGGTAAAGGACGATACCAAATAAGGTATGGTATGAACAACAACCCTTGGAGGATGGGTGATCTCCTTCCGAACCCTACCTGGGTGGGTGAAGTCCAGCAGATATTAAATATGGGACATGTCCTGGTTAAGGCTTGCAAGCATAATTATTTAAACGGTGGGGTGACGACCTCCATTAGTCTAGAGACAGTCGATTCCTTGTGTAAGGAGCCCCTCTCTATTCGTGTTCACTTTACCCAAGTAATTAAACGCTATAGACCTAAAGGGTTTTGAATGATCTAAGTGGTGATCTTTATGATATAAATTCTTACTTTAATGCGATTGTGCAAGGATAGTAATATTGAAATTTTAAGCAAGCGCCTTACTTGTGAAGCATACTGAATTCTAGCATGAATTGTATATGAATGGTCTTAAGCCACCAAAAATGAAGTTTTGGGATGAACTTATGTAATCAATTGTTGTTGAACTTTGTCCTTATGGAAAGAAACTTATTATCTGTTGTAGATGTATGTGTACTCTTTATCGGACTTTCTAGTTAGGGGTTGCTGGTGTTGTAATAAAAACATTTTTTTAACTATTTGATTTTAAGTATATTGAATTTTGGGGTTGTTCCACTTGATGAGTAATAAACTGCGCAACTATATTTTAAGCCACTAAAATGAATTTCTGGTTGGACAGTGTGTGTACTCAGTTTTTTTTATTTTGTTCTTGGAACCTGACTTGGTGGGGGCAGAGTTCATTGTTAGTGATTTTGCAGGGTTGATGTCGAGGACTTGGAATATGTTTATTGAGCAAGAGGAAGATTTTTATGTTATAAATTGGTGGGTTGAGGTTATAGTTAGATGCCTTACTTGGAAATATTCTATAATCCGATATTTGGTTTTCAAGTTGTTCTGTTGTGGGCCCCTGACCCACAGATCCAGGATCATTTTTATAGGTTTTGTTTCCGCTGCGAATAAATGTAAATTCGAGGTTTGTTAAGTGTTGATTGTGTTTTGTGTATCTTAAGTGTGTTTAGCTAGCAGCTCGGAAGTGCGGGCTGTTACGGCCTTGGTTCCCAGCTGGAAGATGTAGCCACTTGTACTCTTCCGATCGTCAATGCTCCCAGCCCAATCGCTGTCTGTGTATCCTGTAAGCTTGTGATTCTCCTCTGTTTCGTACAGAATTCCATAACCTTTTGTTCCCTTGACGTACCTGAGAATCCTTTTTGTTGCTGCCATGTGAGCTTTACTTGGCTCACTCATGAACCTGGATACGACGCTGACATAATGTACTATGTCGGGCCTTGTATGTTTAAGATAGATGAGAGAGCCAACCAAACTTCGATATATAGATGCATCAACCTTCTCTTGGCCATCATTCTTGGATAGCTTTTCATTAAGTGCCATTGGTGTAGCCAATGACTTGCATTCACTCATGTTGAACTTTTTAAGTAGGTCGTCTTTATATATCTCTTGTGAGAGAAATATTCTTCTTGGGCTTTGCTTGACTTGCATGCCAAGGAAGTACTTCATGACTCCAAGGTCGGTCATTTCATACTCCGACATCATTACCTTCTTAAATTCTTTAATCATTTTCGGATTAGTGCCGGTGTAGATTAGATCATCTACATAGAGGCACAATATGAGAAAATCTTGAGCTCCATGGGCCTTGATATATAGTGATGGCTCACTTGGGCTTTTTATGAAGCCATTTCGTAGGAGATAGCCATCAATTTTGCTATTCCAAGCCCGGGGAGCTTGTTTTAGCCCGTAAAGAGCTTTTTCGAAGGCGATATACTTTATCTTCTTGGCCTTCGATGACATAGCCTTGAGGTTGCTCGACGTATACTTCTTCTTTGAGCTCCCTGTTCAAAAATGCGGATTTTACATCTAATTGAAATACTGGTAATTTTAATTGAGCTGCAAGTGCAAGGACTGACTTGATTGTCTCCATGCGGACAACGGGAGCATATGTCTCGTTAAAGTTAATCCCTGGTTGTTGGGAGTAACCTTTTGCGACGAGACGAGCCTTGTATTTCTGGATGGAGCCATCTTCGTTATACTTGACCTTGTAGACCCATTTGAGGCTGATGACTTCTTTATCTTCAGGTTTCTCAACAAGCTCCCATGTGTTGTTTTTCTCGATCATCTTGATTTCTTCATTCATGGTCTCGATCCATTTGTCTTCTCGAGCAGCTTCTTGAAAACTTTGTGGTTCGCTTGTGAAGAGAGACATGATAGCTTGATTGCATTGAAATTCTTCCAAGTAGCTCGGTGGTCGCCGATCTCGTTGTGAACGCCGCACTACTAGAGCTGGACTATGAGAGATGAACTCTAATGTTGGACTCACCGATCTCGAGGATGTTGTTGGAGATCTCGGTTATGATGGACTGGAAGATGGTTGTGTTGCTGGAGGAGTTGGGCCTTCATCTTCGCTTGGGCTTGGTGGAAGGAAATCTCCTTCACGTGGTTAAGATTCCTTCTCTGTCCACGTCCATTGAGCTGCTTCATCGAACATGACATCTCTTGAAATGACTAACTTCTTGGATTCGGGCTGATAGAGACGATATCCTTTAGATTCGTCACTGTATCCAATGAAGATACATTTTTCTCCTTTTCTTATCAAGTTTTTCCCGATTTTCTTTCGGAATGTGGGCATATGCTATGCACCCGAATACTTTGAGGTGCTCCACTCTTGGCTTTCTTTTATGCCAAGCTTCATAGGGTGTCCAACCCTTTACTGCTTTCGTGGGAGACCTATTAAGAATATATACTGATGTATGGACATCTTCGGCCCAAAAATATTTTGGCAATTTCTTTGCTTGCATGATTGCATCATACTACGGGCCATTTCAGCAATTGTTCTATTTTTCCTTTCCGCAACACCATTTTGTTGAGGTGTGCGTCTTACTGTTAATTCTCTTTTGATCCCATGCTCCTTACAGAAGATGTTAAATTCTTTACTTGTAAATTCTCCCCCACGATCTGTTCTTAGAATTTTTATAGAATGCCCACTTTGTTTTTCTGTGAGGGCTTTAAATTGCATGAAGTTGGAAAAGGCTTCTGATTTTTGCTCCAAGATATAAACCCACATCATGCGAGAGAAATCATCAAAAAATAATAGAAAATACATTTTTCCGCCAAGAGACGGATTCTTGGTAGAGCCCCATATATATGTATGAACAAGTTCCAATGGAACTCTAGCCCTCCAAGAAGAAGTAGGGAATGACAATCGATGCATTTTGCCATATATACAGCCCTCACAATTTTTTCTTTCGTTTGTTATAGGTGGAAGCCCAATCACCATTTCTTTTTATTTTAACAGTTTTAAACTCTTAAAATTTAGATGCCCAAATCTTAAATGCCACAATGTGGACTCATTCATTATAGAACTCAGGGCAACATTATACTCCAATTGCATTCTTAATGGGAATATTTATTAGGAGCCATTTGAGTAGTAGTAATTAATTGCCCTTTTTTCTTATCAAATATGATGCATTTATTAGCATCAAATTTCACCATGTAGCCTCTTTGGATAAGTTGGCCTACACTTAACAAATTTTGTGCAAGTCCGGGGACATAGAAAACATCATAAATAAATTTAGATGAGCCGTTTTTGGTTCTAACGGCTATTGTCCCCTTGCCAGCAACCTCTTGGTTGCTTCCATCACCAAGAGTAATTTGTGTTTTTATGTTTTCATCTAGACTGACAAATGAATTTATATTGCCAGTCATGTGGTTAAAACAACCACTACCGATATACCATATATCATTTGGCTCTTGGTGAATATTTAAACAGGTTTAAAATAATTGATCTCACGGGCTCCTTGTTTTTCGTAAAATTGGCCTCATCCTTTTGCCGGAACCAACAATCCTTTTCAAAGTGGGTGTGTCTTTTGCATCTCTTACATTTATACCGGCAATCTTGTGTATTATGGCCATTTTTCTTACATAAATTGCAATAGGAGCCAGATTGATTATTTTCTCGGGATTCCTTGATTTTTATAACTTCCTCTCCCCCGGCCACAGTTATATGATATTCCTCCTTTGTGGAAATTTTTACCGTAGCCATTTTTATTTTTATTTTCTCCATTATTAGAGAATTTCAATTTGGCCTGAAATGCTTGTTCTAGTGGCTGCTCTGTAAATCTGCGCATTCTATCTTCATGTGCTAGAAGGTAGCCCATTAATTCAGTTAAACTTAATTTAGATAAATCTTTATTAGACTCCTCTATGGCAGCCACTATGTGATCATAATTTTTGGGGAGACTTCTTAATATTATTCGGATTACTTGGGCATCTTCAATTTTATCTCCATTAGTTTGGATTTGATTTATGATATTTGTTACCCGACTAAAAAACTTTTGAATTGTTTCATTTTCCGTCATTAATAGATTGTCAAAGTCTGTCCATAAAGACTGGAGTTTAAAGAAAATTACCTTATCGGAGCCCCTATATTTTGTCTCCAGGATACTCCAAGCCTCCTTGGCCGTTGTAGCAGCCATAATAGTAGGAATAATTGTTTCATCTACTCCCCGATATATTAAGGATAGGACATAATTATCCCTTATCCGGTTTTGTTTATATTGCTTTCGTCGTGTTTCATCCCAAGTAGCTTCTTGGATTAAATCATGTGGTTGTTCATAACCATTTTGCACTAACTCCCACAAATCTTGTGAGATAAATATGGACTTCATTTGAATAAACCATTGTTGATATTTTTCTCCCTTAAATGTAGGTACCCAATTTACTTGGGGATAGTTAAATATGTTTGAGGTTGAAGTATTTTGGGAAGTCATTTTAATTTATGTGGTGTTTGGTTTTTAATTTAAGGGAGTTGGTTTATTTTGTGTTTGGTGTATAAGTTTTATGGGAGTATGATAATTTGTATAATGTAATGGAGGCTTTGGGATTATATTAACACTGATACCATTGATAGAAATTTTTGGGCGGAAGTTTTTGGTGGATTTAGATTATACGAGTAGAGTGTTTTGTTTGAAAAGGAGGAGAGGGAATTAGTGGTACTTTGCAAATTGTTGTATTTCATTCATTCATCTCATTGCAAGATACAAATAACCTTTTTATACTACACTATCTCGGTAATTCAACCGACTTTGTGAAGCTCTAGACTTTTCTTCTTTATTCTCTTTTTTCTATGTTTTACATACTTCCAGCTAAATCTAGATATTTCTAGGATTTTTTTACAAATAGTTTTTCTAGTTTTTTCTACATTATTTTAACACCATATAATACTATTGGCACTCTCTAGCAGGTAGTAATTAAGCTATACTACATATTACCACTACATAAATGAATAAGGATTTGCAATGTCCTTGGTCAGACACACTTCCTTGAATTGGTCATTCACTAGGATTTGCAAATTCCTTGTCACTCACACTTCATAGGAATTGCAAATTCCATGTGACAACCAAATAATTAGTTGGTGCAATTCGTAGGAATTTTAAGGGATGTATTTTTCAATGCACTATCATGTCCTTGTCAATTTTAGAGATTAATACAATGAATATTATTTTTTAAAAGTAGACGTCATCTAGCTTATTTGGTAAAGTCTGATTTTGTGGGAGTGGACAAATGGTACTTAAGACTTGAGCTTCTGAATCCGTCTACATCATTGCACTTAGTCGTTGCTCTCAAACACCAAAAAAAAAAATATTTATAAAAAATTTGTGTAATTATAAACTGTTAATTGTAAGCTAAAGAACAGTAAGAGTATCTGTTATATTTCGACTCCTTTTAGATAATTATTTTTCTGATAAGGATCACTCGTTTTCTATGATCTACAAAAATGATCAGGTAGTGTACCAAATGATTTTCTTTTAGTCTTCTAAAAAAAAATATTTTCTTTTAGTGGATGTCTGTAATATCCCGAATTTAAACATATTTAAATATTTTTTTTTTAATAATATGGGTTAATTTTTCATTATGCTATAATACCTTTTAACTTACCTTAAGGAGGTGAAGCTAGTAAGCTACCTAAATAACTAATCTACGTTCCTTTCAAAAAAAAAAAAAAACTAATCTACGTAACATTGTAAAGAAAACTCAGTGTAAAGATAACTTATCATGCTGACTTTGGGTGCGTTCTCTTCAACTTATTGGACCTAAACTGAACTGAACTTATCTGAACTGAACTTATTGGACCTGAACTGAACTGATTGGAACTTATTAAACCTGATTGGACCTGATTCAACTTATTGGACCTGATTGAACCTGATTGGAACTTATTGGACCTGATTGAAACTTATTGACCTGATTGGAACTTATTAGACTTTATTGGCCCTGATTGAAACTTATTAGATCTTATTAGACCTGATTGAAACTTATTAGACCTTATTGGACCTAATTGGAACTTATTTGACCTTATTAGACAAAAAAATTAATGAGTAATAACATAAATATTACCCCTAACGTAAATACTACCCCTCAAAATTTATTATGAAGTAATAATTATTAAAATTCGCCCTTTAAAAAAATAATTATTATTAATTATCTCTTATGATAAACAATTTAACAAAAAAAAATATACTATTTATATACTTGCCTATACATAACTTTCACCACTAATATATCTAATAGTCTTGTTTTGATTTCATAAAGCACTAGTAGAAAATCAAAAGTTGATTAACATTTATTGCTAACAAGTGAGAAATTGCCACATATGGAAAAATTTATCTCTCACTCCACTTAGTTTTATGACTAAAGTAGTAGAACTCATTGTTATTAGTAACGAAAACATGTTATTATCTCTAGTTATTTAAAGACGAATTGCAAAATATTGTAATTATGATATTATTATTATTAACCTTATTTAACCATGATTATAATATTTTTTAATAATAATATAATCAGCTAATAGTAATATGAATAATAAAATAATAGACAATAATACAAGTATAATACGATATAATCATTGTAGTACTTTAATTAAAATTCTAATAATAATATAATCATCTAATAGTGATATGGATAATAAAATAATGGACAATAATACAAATATTTATTGATCATTGATTATTTGGACCTTATTGAAACTTATTGGGCGCGATTAGACCCGATTGAAACTTATTGCACCTTGATTAGAAACTTATTTGACCTTATTAGGCGCGATTGGAACTTATTGCACCTGATTGAAACTTATTGGACCTTATTAGACCTGATTGGAACTTATTGCCCTGATTGGACCTGATTGAAACTTATCTGAACTGAACTGAACTTATTGGACCTGAAACTTAATTTTTTAAGGTGAAGAGAACGCACCCTTTGTGTTTGAAATGAGGATGCTAAAGAAATGAGCATGTGAACTACAAAAATGCCCCTATAGCCCTATAACCATATAGCATGCACTTCATCTCCCTCCTTTCTTCTCTCTCTGTGAATGTTTGAAATTTGCACCACTGGAAATCAAATCTGCCGACATAAGCCACCCCATTTCAAACACAAAGTCAGCAAAGAACAACTCCTCGAGGCTCGAGCCAACAAAAAGTCTGAAAGGAAGATCACCGTATCTCCTCCATTAATGAACATCTTGACTAAGTAGCTTTCTCATGAACAATGGTGAAGTCTCATAGCAATTTTCAACTCTATAAATACACAAGAAAGTACCGATCAAAAGCTCAAGCAAAAATCGGAGCAAGTTACTTAGCAAATAGCCAAGAACTTCCACTTTCTCTCTCCTCTATTTTACCTTCATCCTCCTCTGTTTTGGGCAAGCTGCCCAGCACCACCACGACACCACCCTCGCTCAGACCTTTCTCTCTCACGCTGCACTTTCCCCTTCTCTCTCGTTGCTCCTCGCCGCAGCCGCCCATCCGACTCCCCGGCCGACGACATCACGCAGCCCCGCCTGCTGTTGGTACTCAGTATCCCCGGTTCTGTGCACAGGAGGAGGTATGAACCTCCTGCCTCCATACCTTCTTTGACCCTTATTTGTTTTAATGAGTAAAACTAAATTTTGATACTAATAAGTATTGAGGAAATTGACCCATTAATACTATTGGAAGTAATTCATAAAAACTTATTGGGTATAGTTTAGTGCACCTTATATAATGTTTTAAATGTGTTTAGTGCACCTTATATAATGTTTTAAATAAAACAGACACAAGACTAAGTTTGTTTTCTTTTTTCAAGTTTTTGTGTCTGTTTGTTTTTCTCTAGTTAGGTCTCTGGGTTTGCTTTGTTTTTGTTCGAGTTTGTTTCCTCTTCTCTTGGGGCTTTGCCCCTCTATTGCACCAAAAAAAAAAAAAATATAATGTTTTAAATGACCAGAAATATAACTAACTAATAGTAGTAGTTCATCATATATTGAATTATTGATAACTTATTTCGTGTTAAGTAAGTTATAACTTATCTCTATTATATAAAGGAAGGGGGTGTTATGGTGGCCCCCTATTAATTTACTTAAAGAAAAAATTGATTTAATTAGTCCCAATTAGAGGTGGGCGTGGGTCGGTCCAAGACGCGGCCGCACGACGGCCTGCTGCGCCCGGCCTGTTGTCCGCTTCGTGGGTCGTGCCGCCACTTGGCCAATAAATTTTATTTCAGGCGCACGCACGCACGACGCTATATGGCCCGTGGGCCGAACGCCCCTTTTCTTTGTTTTTTAGCCTAAAACTGCCAAAAATCCAAAAAAACAACATAAAACACGAGTCAGGCCCGCAGGAGGCACGAGCCCGGCCAACGGGCCCATGGGCTGGGCCGTGGACAAAATCTAGAAATTTCAGGCCCAGCACGGCACGACTCGACACTCACGGGCTCGGGCCCGGCCCCACCCACTATTTCTTCAAGCCCGTGGGTCGAGCCCACGAACGGGCGCCGACCCGCCCACGCCGGTCCTAGTCCCCCAACTATGCTCCCGACAAAAACAACATAATTATGGTTTTTTATTATTCGGTCCCAACTTTGACCCCCTTTTACACTAGTGGTCCGAGTGTACTGGTGACTTACTAAACCGGTAAAAAACAAATTAATCTTTATTTTTCCTTTTTACTTTTTGTTCACCTATTTCTTCATCCTCCTTTTTCTGTCTTTCTCTCTCCTGCCTCCTCCCTCCTTCCCCCCCTTTCCCTGCCACCCATCCTCTTTCTCCCTCCTCTACTTCTTCTTCCTCCACACCCACCACCATCCAGCCACCACCCGTAGCACCACCAGCCCAGTCCACCCCAAGCCTACCCCCACCCTCCCAGCCCACCCGCAACCCCCTATCCCCAGCCCACACCACCATCCCACCCACAGCCCTCCGCACAGCCTCCTCGCGGCCTTCCACCCCGTAGCCCCAGAATCCCCCTACTGCCGCCGCTCACCTCCGAACCCCAACCCCCCGATCCCCCCAAACGCCCAAGCTTCTTCTTCAAAGACTCAACATTCATCAATTTCGTCAGTTTCTTCACTTCTCCCAACGAAACCGCCGATTCTTTTTGTCTCCTACACCTCGCATCAGTCGTCATTAACCTCTTCTCGTCGCTGTTATCGTCTCCAGACGACGTCGTAAACGAAGCCAAAATCGTTGAACGTGTCGGAGAGAGAGAATCTGATGACTTCTTTGAGTTGTCGCCATTGTTGAACTTCTCTGAAAATACGACCTCCACATTTTCTCTTTCTTAACTTAAGAATAATTCTCTCTGCATTTTTTTTCTCGTGTTATTGTTGTTGAAGGTTTCGCTTAATTTGCCATGGAAGTACGAATCTTAATTGTTAGAGGTGGTTAGATGATTTAAGTTAGTTGGGTGAGAGGAAAAGAAGAAAATGGAGAAAACGTACTGGGGCTGGGAGGGGTGGCTGGGGAAGGGGAAGGGTGGCGAGGGAGGGGAAAAGGGTTTTGGGGACAGGGGAGAGGGTGGCAGGGGAGAGGAAAGGGTTTAGGGGAGGTGGGGGACGAGGGTAGTGGGGTGGAAGGGGAGGGTGTTGGGTGGCAGGGGGAGAGGAGGAGGAGGAGGGAGCTAGGGAGAAAAGAGGAGGAAGAAGATATAATTTTTTTTTTTGACAAAGTTTACCTGCTACAGCAGGTTAGAAACTTGCTGGAACTGCTATTGTAAAATACCCTCCAAAGTTGGGACTGAACAATAAAAAATCATAGTTGTGACTGTTTTTGTCAGGACGCTTATAGTTAAGACTGATTAAATCAATTTTTCCTTACTTAAATGCCCCATTAGTAAATCAACTACTACCAAAAAAAGGGAAAGCTAAAGTCAAACTTAAATATAGCATTAAAAATTAACTTAAATGTTGAAAGCAATCAATTTATAAATGAGCCACAAAAAAAAAGAAACAGTGACTATAAGATTTAGTATATTTATGTTGAAAAACGTAAAAGGGAATATTACATCAATCAAATATCTTAGGAAAAATGGATCAGAATACCCCAAACTTTGGCCCGTTCGTTTTTAATACCCCCAACTATGAGTTATTTTTAAATACCCCAAACTATTGGAGAGATCCGCCAAAAATGCACCCTGACCTAAAGGAACCGATTTAACAGGTTAAAAATGACATGTGTCGTGCTCTCATTGGTTTTACTTAATTTTTTTTTATTTTGCTTTTTTATCACCCCACCCCCACCCTTACCATTTTACTACTCCCACCCCACTGCCACCCCTCCCATTCCTCCTCCTCCTCAACCACTAGAAAAATAAAAACCTTAAACAAAACATGATCAAGTTGCTGATGAAACTCAATGAAGGCAGATCGGACTTGTCTGCGTGCCAGAGGATGATCAAGATTTAGAGACGCAATCTCATAAAGTTCATCACTTAAATCTTCAAGTCCTTTTTTTTCTCCTTTTCTTAGCCATTATAGCCTTTAGATTAGTGAGGTTTGATTTCTGCGCCGTTGATTGCTGATGACATTTGATGACAGGAAATGAATGATATTGAGGGAGTTTAGAAGTGGTGTGGTTAAAAAATGGTGAAGGATATTGTAGGAGGTTTAAGGAGAGAGATGATTTCATGTTGCTGGGTTGGTGGAACTTGGAAGAAAGGTCGGTTGAAGTTAATGCAGATTTTGCAGGTGAAATATGTAAATGTGTAGGTATTTTTGGCAAATGCCGCTTCTTCCGCCAGAATGCCGAAATGTGGGGTGGAGGGGAGGGAGAGAGGCTGGGGTGGAGGTGGAGGGAGAGAGGCTGGGGTGGAGGTGGCCGAAATGGTGGTGGGTAGGAGTAGAGTAGAAATTGAAAATAAAAATAAAAGAGAAATAAAAAATAAAAGAAATTACCTTGCTAACAGTTACAAGTCACGTAGATGCATTTTTGGTGGGCGCGCTAATAGTTAGGGGTATTTAAAAATAACTCATAGTTGGGGGTATTAAAAGCAGACGGAGCTAAAAAGTTGGGGGTATTCGATCCATTTTTCCAATATCTTATCAATCAATTCACAAACAAAATCAAGTATTACATTAAAAATTGAAAATTCAATCAATTAACAAAGTAAAATGATTTATTTAACACACAAGACTATGTTAATACAACATAAGAAATCCTAAATAAATTCACTTAATGTTCTTTTATATATCGTTCATCAAGTTTAATTTTAAAAAATCTAAAAGAAAGAATAAGTAAAAAAAAAGGGTTAAGTGATAGAGGCTTAAACTACGAAATTTAGCTAAAAAAATATTGAATGTTCAAAATTTTACCCCTATTTATGCCCAAAAAGACTTAAATTTATGTTTGAAAAAAAAAGCAGGCACGCATTGCATGCATAACTTGCTAGTATTCTATATTGAATTGTAAATTACACTAAGTATATATGGTAATAATCTTGGACCTTTATTTTATTCTAACTAATGAATAATTGGTACTAACTATAGACTCTCAACATCTCCTACTAAAACATGCCTATATAACTTCTAAGGGCCTGTTCTCCCCAACTTATTTTCAGTTAAGTTCAATTCAGTTCAATTGCAATCAGTTCAGTTCAATTCAATTCAGTTCAGTTCCTAAATTATTATCATTACTATTAGTTATAATTTAATTCAGTTCAATTCAGTTACAATCAGTTCTGTTCAGTTGCAATCAGTCCAGTTCAGTTCAATTCAGTTCAGTTCAGCTGTTTTATGCCGAAGAGAACAAACCCTTAGGAGTTGTCAAATATTTTAGGAGTATTTGTGGGATTGCTTTGTTGATTTTTACTATTATACATATTATACATATTGTAATATTGTAATAAGATTACAAAACGGATAGTAGAAGTGTTTTTTTTATTAAATTCATATATTTTTTAACAACATAAGATAAGTATTATTGAATAAGAATATTATTGTTATACATATTATTATCATTACTATAGGTATTTGATTAATTTAATTATATTAATATTAACGTAATGGAATTTTTTTTATTTTTATTGATAGTTTAATATACTTATTATTAATATTTTTATTAACACGAAATAGTTAGTTATCATTAATATTATTACTTCTTATCATTATTATTCTACTTGTTATTATTAATATTACTCAATTCATAAGAATATTATTATTATGCATATTATCAGTATTAGTATTAATATTATTATTATCATTAATTTTATTAATTATTATCTTTATCAATGATGATAAATATATTATTCAACTTGTAATTATTAATAATACTCAATTCAGTTCAGTTTTCAGTCCAGTTCAGTTCAGTTCAGACAAATTAAGTTCAGTTCAGTTCAGTTTAGACAAATTCAGTCCAAAAGAACAGAGCCTTAATCAATAGATTAGTATATTAAAATTGTTTTATATAATGAGAAAGCACATTATTGAAGTAATTATTATAATTTTATCATTGTTGTTGTTGTTATTATTATTATTATTATTATTATCAGCTATATGCTTATGTAATACTCCTCTATTTTTTTTAATACAACATTTGTTTTTTTGATGGATGAATTAAAATAATCGAATGTTGCATAAAAACAGATGTAGTAGTGCTTAATCCAGAAGTCCAACTCGATGTATAAATATAATCACCCTCAAAAAATCTAAAAAATGGATTCTCGTGTCCAAATTCCCAGCGTTTTCAACTAGGATGAAAAGAACTAAAAAGCGCCTACTCTTCTCTTTGTGAGCCACTCACCTTCCAATTCCATGAATCATGAAACCAAAACTCACACTTCCAACTCTTCACAGCTCATAACCAACAACCCAACCCCAACCTTCTCTTTTCCACCCTCTTCAAAAACTTAATCAAATCAAATGACATCCATGATTTCAATCTGTCTATCTTCTTCAACTCTCGAATCCCGCCATTTCTCTCTCTGCAAAAACTTATCTTCTTCTTCCGCCATTGATGTCGTCCTCAACCACCATCACCGTCGTCCGCCATTACAGCAATTCCACTTACCATTCTCACTTCCTCGCACTTCGCCTCTCAAATTGAGAAATTCTAGGGTTAGAATTAGGGTTATTAAAGCTAGTAGCAGCAGTAGCATCGATGTTGCGACGTCGTTTAAGCCAGGGAAATTGGTGGAGAGCGATAAACTTCCGTCGGATGTTCGGAAGCGAGCTATGGAAGCCATTGATTCTTATGGCGGAAGAGTCACCATTGGTGATGTTTCTAGTAAAGGTGGACTTAATTTGAACGAAGCTCAGAAAGCCTTGCAAGCACTTGCTACTGATACCGATGGTTTTTTAGAGGTATCTTACTATCGACTTCCTCGATTTCTTTTTAGTTGCAACGGTTTGACTTGCACGGCGTTTGATATACAACTCTGACTGTTGATTACATTGATTATCTATTGGTGAAAATCATAAGAAGTTTGATAGGTGGACAATTTGGTTTTATTTTCCTTATTAGAATATGTTTGCAATGTGCAAAATTGAATTTAAATGGTGTTACTGATATCGGAAAATTTTGCGCTTCCTTGTCTGAATTCCAGAATTGGTAAGTGTAACGCTTATTTTAGAGAACTCAATGCCAAATAAAGTAACGTGACATCTATTTTGAAACTTCCAGAATCGGTAAGTGTAACACTTATTTTAGAACAGAGGAAATATCTGAATTCATCTAACTCTTTGTCTCTAACTCAGTGTCAAGAGATTGTTAGCATATTATGCATCTTTTGATATGATTTTGAGAACGGAATCTATCCTAGTTCCTCACAAGCTTCACTCACTTATGTTCCCTAATAATTCTAACTCTAATACCTAGGCTTCATGGGTCGAATTAGGAGGGTTTTAGGATGATTGTGTAGCCTCACTCACTAACAAAACAACCTAAATTAAACTATACTTCACTCGTTTGATTCAAGGGTCTTAAATTTAGATTTACTCTCTAAAGACAATGAAAATCAAGAAAATACGTCCAAACTTTAAAATGACTCGTGTCTCAAAATTCATAAACTCCATACTTTACACGATGTAAGGGGGCCGCATTACAAGCTAAAGAGAATCGAAAAACTTTCCTAAAACAAACAAACTAAAACCTTACTCCAAGTAACTAAACAGTAAACACTTGCCCAAAATAAGTAAAATCACACGCCTAAAATAATAAAATTTTAACGCCTAAAATAACACTAGAAATAACTTGCATTCAAACTAAAACTTTCCTAAAAGTGTGAAGCTTTTATTCTAACAATAAGAAACTTTCCTAATTAATAAAAATTAGAAATTATGCAAACTTGCTACCCAAGTTCACCCAAAACGCATGCCCAAAATATCTTGACCTTACTTGCCATCCAAGTAAGCTTCCTTTTCCCTTCTTTTCCTTGCTTGTGTAATCTTGTAAGTGTGAGATTCCATGAATGGATATGTATCATCTTCAACGTCACCTGTGGTGAACAAGTCATCTACGTAAACAAGCACCATACATGTTTTCCCATTATTCGTTTTGCAAAATAGAGTAATCTCTTTTGCATTCTTTGTATCCTTATTTGAGAAGGAATCTGGTGGGCTCAACATTCCAAGCTCTCAATGCATGTTTCAGCTCATACTTACTAATCTGCTCTCCCTTAACCTATGATATCCCTTAGGGGGCTTATGTACACATTACACCTCTTCTTTTAGATATTTATGCAAGAAAGCATTGTTTTTGTCCAAAATTTTCATTTTCCATGATTTTATGGTTGCAAGAGTGATAGTCATTATCACAGTGGTGAATTTGGCTACTGGTGAGAAAGTGTGCTTGATGTATTTCCTTTTGATCTATTTGTCTCCTATAGCCTTTAACCTTGTTATGTTTCCATCTGGTCTATATTTTATCTGATGTAGACTCACGTTGAATCTATACCTCTCTTTTTATACCCCACTTTCCCTTTGGGAGAACAGTGAGAGTCCACGTACAAAGCTTCCTGTTGCCTTCATCACATTTTGTAGGACACAATATAAACAAGAGAACAAAACTCTCATTGCTTTTGTTCCATGAACAACAAAGGAATATATGATATTTAACTTGTACACAAACGTCTTTCAATATTTGAGATGTTGTTTCTCCCTAGTTGAGCTTCTTGGAGCAAAAATTTCTCCATGATGTGATGTTTTAGCTTCTTCTATCTGATTAGTGTTTGCAATTTTAGTGATAGGAGACTCTTGTTGGGTACTTGGAGATCCATGAAAACCCTATAGTCTCTCAGATTGGTTTTATTGGTTCCATGTTTGTACTATCTGCAAGGTCAAAAGAATTAAATCCGACACATACTTGACACGATTTAACCTGTTTGTTAACTCTACACTACCTTTCTCTCCTAAAGTCATCACATATCTACATGCCTACTGCATATATTCCATTGCTTCCTTGACCAAGAAGATTCACATTGTGAATTTCCTCTTTGCAAGAGAAAATGGCTTTGAGAAGAAAGATGGGAGGGTCAGTGACTGCTGAGTATCTTAAGACAGTGTTAATACTCTACTCGCTTAGCTTGAAGGAGCCAGGGTCTACATGGTGTTATTGACTTATTGTTTTCTTTGGACTACTAAGTTTTTGGTGCTAGATCAATTTATGCCACTTTGTATGAGGTACAAAGTGACAAACAAACTTTATGCAAATGTCACATGCGATATAATTATGTTTATGTCAAAGTTCAAATAGAGTTCACAAAAATTCGGATTTTAATTTAGAGTCAAAAGGATCTAAATTAAACAATTTGATCGCACGGACCAGTGATAGACCAAACTCGAAATGGTACATTGGGCAAATAAGCATTTCACCTACTCTTAAGTTATATGAATATCACAAAATTTTAAGCTCTTAATCTCAATCACGTATCCATAAAATAACAACCTAAATCCCTTTAGACAGGCAATATAAATTCTAGAATAATCTAGTAAATGATAACGTCCTTTCGGATGCTCTTAATGATGTTAAATTTTTCTTTGCACTGAAACTTGGCAAAATCCAAGTATAGGTGATATAGAAAGTTGAGTTGAAGTTATTTGTTGGTTGATTCAAGATCGATTTTCCCCTCATGTTTCTGCAAGATACACTATTTAGCCACACTACAAATTTTTTATATTGTGAAGGTCATGTACTCTGCTTGCCTTTTGGAAGTTGTGCATTTATAGTTCTTCTTGATGTTTAGTGTGCCATTGCCATTGTCTTACAGGTCTCAGATGAAGGTGATGTTTTATATGTTTTCCCTAAGGATTATCGTTCAAGGCTTGTGGGCAAATCCTTTAGGATGAAAATTGAACCCTGGGCTGAAAAGGCAAAGGTACTGTTATCCTTTTTTTTATTTTTTATTTATTATATGTCTTGGCAATCAGTGATAGTGTTTTCATTTTCCTCTTGTCAACAATTCTACTAACTTTTTGGCAGTCTGCAGCTGAGTATCTAATAAGGGTTTCTTTTGGGACAACCTTAGTTGCTTCAATTGTTCTTGTGTTTACTGCAATTCTTGTAGCTGCCTCAAGTGGAAGGTATGTTTGCAATGCCTTGCATGTCCACATGTCATATATCCTCTTCATTTCCGTAGCTAGTACCCGAATCTTAAATTCTAGAACTTTTATGCTGGTTTTGATAGTGATGACGACAGTCGCAAGAGACGAGGAGGCAGATCATTTGGTTCGAATTTCAACTTCTTTATTAATCCTGTGGATTTATTTTGGTGAGACTTGTTCTTTCACGTAATCATTTCATCTTTTCGCACTTGCATTTTACTAAGTTGTCACTGTACAAGAAGAATATCTTGTAAAAGGGCTTGCAACTTTTTTTTTTTGGAATTGCCTTTCCTTCTCATTTGTGATCAACTTCTGGTTATCTTTTAATTTGATAGACTGTTATGCAAACTTATATTCCAGTTGTTACTTTTGAAATTTGTTTCCACAATTTATTTTAGGTACTGGGATAGAGATTACTATAGGAGAACACGGAGACGAGGAGAAAACGAAGGAATGAACTTCATTGAATCCGTGAGTGTGCATATTACTTTGATGTTGCTTGACTACTTTTTGACCATCGAAAATGTTAATTTTTTTTTTGGGGGGGTTGTGATGTGAGCATTGAATTATTTGACATGATTGCTATGTTGTAGGTTTTCTCATTTGTATTTGGTGATGGTGATCCAAATCAAGGAATCGAGGAAGAGAGATGGAAGCTGGTAATACTTTGCTAGAGTAATACTTGAGCACTGCAAATATTGATCTGTTGCTTTCCTATGTTTATAAGTATTATCCTTGTTCCTGGCTCATATCCATCTGTGTCAGATGCGATAAATGTTCCCTTCACCTCCCAATATTTTCAATTTTGCTACCTTTTTCCTTTGGGGGAAAGGCGGAAGTGGGGTGTTGAAAGTGCTCAGTTTTATGCACCACCATAACACCACATCTCATTTGCCAGCAGCCACCGTAAGTGTCACCCACTAGGACTCAGACCCATCAGGCATCGTAAACCTCTGTTGATTTGCAATAATACGGTCCGCCAACTATCTAATTTCATTCACTGACACAAAAGTCCTGCAATGTTCCCCTCACATTTGACTAAGTTCTACACACATCAAAACAATCTATAAAGCAAGAAAGAATATTTAGTGAATCTGCAATGTTCGACATCATAATTCAACTGAAAATTCCACAAATAATGAAATCAAAGCTGAAACAAGTTACTGTGCATTGTTTTAAGGATTTGAAGGCGAAGAAAGCAAAGTTAGAGAAAAACAACAACAATAAGTAATGACAGCAGTTCAAGTGAAATTCTTGTTTGAGAAATGCATCTTGTGATTGAACGCTAGAGTAAAAATAAGAAATAACGTTTCTACTTGTTTAAAATAGGTTCACTAATGTGTTGTCAACTTGTCATACAATGATGTTTTCAAATGGAGTAAGATGAATGGTGTTTTTTTTTTCTCTTTATATAAATATTTCCGCCAAGAAGATTTTCATAATTTTCCTCATTCCTCGACGATTTTATTAATGGTAAGAAACTAAATATTTGATTATGATGGAATCTTTTTTGGGGTAATTTAAGAACATTGGAGAAGGAGAAGGTTCAAGGTATGTAGAAAGAAGAAGTAATTCCGGGAACGGGAAGGAGAAGAAGAGCAAAGGAAGTGAGAGAAAGCAAGGGTCACATGCTTTTTTTATGAGACATGTGACTCATTTACCTATTGTAGCAAGTTAAGCAACCTGCGGGGGTCCATGTAAAGTCACATACCCTAAAGTTGGGACCTACACAGGTTAATTAATACTCCCTCCGTCCCATTTTATAGTTCTCGTATTCCATTTTAAGTGTCCCAAAATGTTCTTCCCATCTCCCTTGTTTCTATTTTAGAACATCACGTTTTACTCTCTCTCTCTCCTCCTTTGCACATGAGCTTTGACACTCTCATTCAATGTTCCGTCAATCTCATTGGTTGGGTGTAACAAAAATCGCTTTATATTCTCTCTTTCCACTTTTCACATGCCCACCAATTTAATTTTTCTATTCCTTTTCATTTTTTAATGACAATAATGCCAAAAAAGACAAGAACTCCCTATGTATGTACACCACAATCATTGTTTCCTTAATTCCCGTGCCCAAAATGAAACGGGAACTATTAAATGGGACGGAGGGAGTAGTTGAGATTTTTAAAAAATGTATGGCTATAGTTCATATTCCCGGTGTCAATTTTCCTAATAATATCACTAGCTTTCTCTGCTGTTAAACGTCTTACTTTGTTTAGTTCTTATTTTTATTTTCCTGTTTCGCTATGCTTGCGAAACATAGTCCTTTGGCTTGGGACTTTCCTCATACGATTTGATCCATTGATTTTTTTTTACGAGTCCTCTTTGCCTTGATATACTGGTCTACTATTTACTCATATAGATGCTAGTATAATTGTATCATTTGTCGGGAAGTTGGTGACATGTCAATATGTGATCATCTTGTCACTGTCTTAATATTACAACTATAATGGTTTTGGCAGATAGGACAGTATATAGTGTCAAACGGTGGCGTGATAACGGCTGAAGAACTTGCGCCATATCTGGATGTACAGACAGAAGAAGAGGTTAGTTCTTGGATGCTCTTGAACGATTACTTATCTTGCTGACTTGCAGGCTTTAATTGTTCCTGCAGCAGACAACAATCTCTTGACATGCATCATGCTGAAAATAGTAAGTATTAGATGAAAGAAGCTCTCAGGAGAAATCAAGAAGACTAAATTTGTCGGAGCACACAATATCTTAAGCAATTAAAGACATTTACGGCCCGTTTGGTTAGTGGTCATAAATGGTGGTAATGGTAATACAATTTTGTGTAAATTTGTAGAGAAATTCTAATATCAATACCCATGTTAATGGAATTTCATCAAAAAACATGAGTTTTCCTTTATAAATTTCCATTACCACCCAATACCACCTTCCCGTGTGGTAATGGATGGTAATGAAATTTTAGGAAGAAAATGGATATTTGGGGATGAGATAGCATTACAAATCTAGACTACAATGCAATACTATTACCACTATTTATGACCATTAATCAAACGAGCCGTTAATACTAGAAGCTTTCCCTTCAATAATACCACTTCTAATAAATTGGAAATTTCTAGCATCTTTTGCTTGATAACAAGATATATCTGCATGTATGAAATGCTTTTCCTATCTTCCATTACCTGGAGTTCTGATAAATTAAGGTTTGCTACACCTAATTATTTGGAAATGGCTCCTTGCTAAATAAATAAGAATTGCTAAGGCAATCAACACGGCCTTGCATGATTGTGGATCCTGGTAGTGGGAAGTTGCTACCAACCATTACTTGTTTTGCTTGATTAGGAGGACCTTCAATTTAGCAACCTCGTATCTGTTCTTGAGATCTTCAGAAATATTTTTGGTTTTTGATATGCTCTCGGTCCTTTTTACCACGGTAGTTCTATTATTAACGAAATGTGGCCCTTCTATCATCACCATTTATCCTCATGAAAATGATCCTCTGTTGCAAATTCATCAATTGCTAAGAAATACTCTGCAGGCAAACAATAAATGGATATACTCATTGTCCTATATAAGTTGCATACTTCTAATAAGATTCTTTAGTAGTAGGAATTGGAAAGGAATTAAATTTTTAAGACAAAACTTGTCAAAGAGAGGTGAGTAGGTGACAGTAGGGAAGATGAGAAGGAATAAGGTGAAAGAGAAAGAGTCAATGTTGAAGATGTGTTGGGATTTGGGATGTCTTTTTCTTGAACTCAGAACACGCTTTTCTTGAGTAGAGGTATATCTAGTATTTGAAGAGGGCTAGATATACTGACTTAGAACAGCTATACCGGAAATGTTTCATATTCCACTTATCTAGTTATTTTTGAAGGTTTTTTCTTTGCTTTTTTTTTTTCTTGGGGAGGTGTATGGAGGAAGTAGAAGAATGGACTTCATTCACTATGCTGAACAAGCCTTACTTGTGTGAATAATAATAATAAATAATCTAAATACTTGTGAAGTGACACATATTTACAAGTCTCAATGTTTCTGTCTGCTACAATTTGAAAAAGGCAATAAGTTCGGGTCGGTTAGATTGTGGGTTGTCTTGGGTTTTTCATATAGTTCCCGAAGTTATCATATGCTTATTGTGTAGTCTGTGAGTTGCTGAATGCATATAGTGAATTTACTTACTTGCTGAGGCATTTGTTTTTCTATTTAAATAACCTGTTGTTATGTACCTTATTTTGGATAAATAGGCTATCAGTGTTGTCTTTTCAGAGTGATGAATCATATATACTACCCGTGCTTCTACGGTTCGATGGTCAGCCAGAAGTAGATGAAGAGGTTCGTTTAATTTACGTGTACAGTTCAGTTATGATTTGTGACCTCTTTATTGTTGTCTATTCCTTCTTTTCTATTAATTGCTATATAGTAATGCTGTCTGTCTTTTTTTTTTTTTTTTTTTTTTTTCTAAGTAGTTGACACTATAGCTGTGAAGTTGTCTATTCATTGTCAAACATTCATTTATTAGTTAATCAATGCTTTTTTTGCACTCTCCGCCTGCAACTGTAGGCCTTCACTCTCATTTGTAGGTGGTGAATTTCACATCTCAATAGTTTAAGACTTAAGCTTGTGTGCATTTCACATCTTCAATGTTGACAGATAACAACAATACAAAGCTGTATAGAAGTTAAATGCGTAAAACAAGACATCATCAATTCCAGAGCCCATACTTTAAAATATCAAATGAAAGATTAAAAGGATGAGGGAAAATATACCTTTTAACTATGCATAAAAGTGATATTGTTGTGGCTATGATAGGGTTAGACAATATGTGTTTGATTTGGAAGGCAACATTAGAAGGGTTTGAAAACTTATCCCTTAGAGGAATTTCTTGTGAGCTGCATGTTACTTCTTCCGTTCCATATCATCTGACAACTTAACTAACTTATATCTATATTCCACATTATCTAATATCTATCCTTTACAGAAATAATGCAATGCTCTTAATTTTAATAATCAACGCAAAATTATTGTTCTGTTTCTTTTAGAAAACTATGCAATAACTAATTTCTCTTTAATTTTTGTGCATAACTTAAAAGACTGTTGTTTGGAAATGAAAGAAGTAGCTACTTAGCTTCAATGTTTGGGTTTTGCTATATTATGCTCGACATATAGTGAGCATAATATTGCATCTGACATTCTTGGAGTTTTGTGTCCTGACCAACTTTGTCTTGAATCCATTCCCTTTTCAAAACTTTGAAGAGTCTCAAATGTGTGATTCTTTACATTTGGATTATAAGTAATTTAATCAAACATCTCACTAAATCATCCTTTACATATTAGCATTAAAGTAGTAGACTAGTACTCCTAGTAATATAGCTTTTGAATAGAGAGTTTAATTGAAACAATCTCTTGCGATGTGAAGTTAAGGTGGGAGGCCTCATAAGTTTCATTGAGCTAATAGTATGACATAATATGGTACCAATTTTCAGGCATTTTATCTGTTCTGTTGCAGGGAAATATTTTGTACAGATTTCCTTCACTTCAGCGAACTGCTTCCTCCATAAGGACTGGTAGGAAAGAGTATGTTGGGAAACGATGGACTGATTGGAGTGGAAGAGTAGAAAAGTTCTTCGAAGAGAAGAAGTGGCAATTTAGGTATGTTTCTGTAGCATCGAGAGCCTGATGCCTTACCTTTTTCTGCAGTCCATTTGAGCTTTCCATTGTGGGTACTTGCAGCAAAACCAATTCTGCGGAGAGGGCACTGGTCATTGGACTTGGTGGGCTGAATTTGTTTGGAGTGATTATTCTTGCTACTATACTGAAGTATGGTTCTATCAAACTGCTGTTCTCCAGTTCTTAAATTTTTTTTGTCATATTTTAACATCTACTTTCTTAAATTTTTTTTAAGGGACATGGCTGTAAAACCAAGTGGATTCCTGTCACTAGTTTCGGGATTGTTGCCCCTGCTTCAGGTTTGACTTGATCTTGTCCTCTAATAATACTAGTACTTGCTAATCGCCATTATGTCTTGTGATGATTCATTTGAAATACTTTTTTTCGATAAAGGTGACTGGATTTTTTATGCATATATGATACTTCCTCTGTTCTTTTAGCTGTACCCAACAGCCTTGGCACGTTTGCCAACGCACAACTTTGAACACTAATATCTCTAATTATGTATAAGTAAAGATTTTAAGAAGTTGATATTATGAGACTATATGACGAGATGAATCTATCAAGATCCTACATTATTGTATTTTCCTTATTTATAAACATTAAATAATAAAACAAGGTCAAATTGGAATATGTGAAAAGTCTCAAAAGTCAACATGGTACAACTAAAAGAAAACGGTGGAAGTATATCTCTTGGTTAGTTGTCCTCGACTTTAATTAGTTGTAACATTTTGACTTTCACATTTGTCAATGCATGATTTTGACCATTAATATATTTAATTATCTATTAGTTAAAGATTGATAATTTAGAACATAAGATAAAGTCAATAGCTTACATACTAACTTTTATATTTATATATTAGTAAAAAAATATGGTCAAAGTTGAGTATGTTAAAAATGCAAAAGTCAAAGTGTTAAAACTATTTAGAGACGGAGGGAGTATATGAGAACTTGTCTCCCTCCTATTTATTTCTCGTTTCTCTTCCCTTGAAAGTCTAACCCTTTTCTGAATAGTATTCAACTATCTTAACTTCCTTTAATTCATGTGAAGCTCGAGTGAGTTATGTACTAAGTACCATGCCAACAATGACCCCCCCCCAAAAAAAAAAATCAAAAAATCAAAAGGGAATTATGTGGTAGTCTACCTTCCTTGTGAGGGTCTTTATGTTGTGGCTGAGTTATTGAAAATGTATCATCCATCATATGATATCTAACTGCTGCTGTGTCCTTTCTGGAAGCTCGAATATCCTTCTGATTTACCTGCATGAACTTCCATTACTATTGTCTCTAACATGTTTGGCCTGCTGTAGATTCCTTTCTCTTTCTCTAATTAGAACGAAGCACATTCATAAACCATACGTAATTTCATATACATATTATTGGGTTGTTAGTCTTTGACTCTTGAGCAATTTCATCTTCACCTGATGCTAATGAATTTACTTGATTGGAAACTGTGGTAATACATTGAGGAATATTTATTTTATATGAGTATGTGTTGATTATGAAGTAAAAAATTTGCAGGTTTATGCTGGTTCTTTCTTTGCGATACCATTGGTTCGGTGGTTTTTCGTTCTCAATAAAAATTCTGAAATAGGGAAAAGGAATCGAGTGAGAAAAGTAAGAGCGCAGGCCCTTGAATCACCAGATCTTTCACTAAGGCGCAAGGTAAGTATCCCAGTGCACGTGCTCTGTAATCTTTAATGAACTTTACAACGTTGCTGGATGGCTTTGCTGAAATTGTCAATACATGGAAAATTTCAGTTTCATGAAGTAGATATTAATCTTCTATGCTATGTAGTATATATGATCTTGATGCCTCAAGTAATGTGATGATCCGGGTCTTTCTGCATCTTCATGGTACATCCATATCTAGAAGTTGTACACTTTATCCTGCCTTAGTTTAGGTCTAAGAAATGGTTAAGATACTGGTAAGTGGTAACCGGAAAGTAGGAGAAAGATGGTTATAATGCTCTACTTATTGAAGGTTTCCTGATTTGAGTGCAGTGAACAACAAGCCATCACTTATCTTTAGAACCTGCGCCGCTAGCATGTGGCACCGCAATAGCTCCTGGATCAAGTGAGGTGCTTTGTACCTAGATATGGACAGGCATAGTCTGTGAGATTGACAAAAGGCATCAACACTTCCCTCAGTAAACCACTAAGTTTGCAAGAACTATAAGCTGTGTGCACTGCAGATTATAGAGACTGATATAATTTGATAAATTGGCCAATATTGAAGAATAATAGAGTTGGTTAGCACCAAGAAAGCACTGTTTTTCCTTGATTATGGCCTCTGAGCCAAGGTAATTATTCTACTCTACTTTTTCCAGTGGGACAGATTGTGGCTTAAGCTAGGGTTGTGGCTTTAGCTTTTGAGGACAAAGATAGGTTGGAAAGGACTTTGAATTCTTTACCGTGGTGGTTACTGGTTATGTGGGTCTCTTGCCATTGCAAGCTGGGTCAAGGTGGTGTAGGGGGAGAGTCTGGGGACTGAGAATAATGCGATATTCTTCTGTGAGGTTGAGAGCATAGGGTTTTAACCTACAATTTATGGCTGTGCTAGCAGTGGTTATGTAGCATGAAAATCTATAAGGAACAATAATGCAAAAATGAATAGAATAGGGAAAAGTTGGTTGTAAAAAAGTAAGCACTATTACCAAAAGGAAAATAATATGATGTGAGTTATTTTCTCTGAACAATATGAACTTTACAACTAATTGTGCTACATAATACAAGGGTCATTGCCCAGTAGAATATTCTTCTCCAAAAAAAATTTAAAAGGAAATACTAACCTCCGTTTCTAAATAAGTGCAACATAGAGAAAGGGCACACATACCAAGGTTTTTAGAGAGAGAAAGTTGAGGACCACTCTTAGAAGGTAAAAGACAATTTAATTAAAATGAAACAATTAGATTAAACAATTAATCTATGTGATTCATCAACCAACCCGCCACCCACCCATATTCTCGACCACCACCAAAACCACCGCCATTGCCGCCATCCCTTCATGAATACCATCAAATCCACCGTCGTTGCCGCCATTGTCTTCCCAGTCTCTCTCCTCAATTCTCTTTCCCTCGGACAACATTTTCTCAGTCTTTCTCCACCAACCCTCTTTTCCCGCTGCACAGGCGTTTAATTCCTTGTTGGCGCTTTTTGAAACCTTGTTTGAATCAACCAGAATTTCGTGCCACCAAAATTCCAATACTAGAACTCGCGTTGCTGCTATAATAGCCTTTCATTTTCAATAGAGAAGAATTGTTTGTGTGAGCAGCGAAGAAATTAATGGCGAAAATGAGGATAAAATTGAATTCACGAACACCAGTAATTCGAAGTAAAGATCAGAATTTAGGTTTACACCAACAATATTGCAGCAGAAAATCACCGAATTTTGAAGTTATTCTTCAAGAAAGGTGAAGATTTTGAGATGAACATACGAACTAGGTTTAGACGAATAGTTCGAAGTTCAGTTGTTTCTCAAATTAAAAAATTATCAGAAATCAAAATCTCAGAAGATAAGAAGAAAGAAGATGAAGAATGGATTAACTTACATGACTTAGTTGGGCGTTTAGAGGTGATGGACTGGTGGCGTAGTGCCGCAGTGGTGTAGGTGGTTGGATAAAGTTGAGGAGAGAGAGGGGTGGCTGAGATGAGGGAGGGCGTTGGGTTGAGTTGAGGAGAGAGAGGGGTGGCTGAGATGAGGGAGGGTGGTTGGGTTGAGTTGAGGAGGGAGGGAGGGTGGCTGAAATGAGAGGGGGGTGGTGGGTGGTTTAGGTAATTAATGTTGTTTGGGTTGGTAGATGATAACTTAATGGTTGGTAGATGATAACTTAATTAAGTTGTTGTGGGAATTAAGTAATGGCATTTTTGTAATTAAAATGAAAAAAAATTCCTAAAAGAGCTTGGTAGTACTTTTTATGACATTTCCTAACATGGAAAATGTTGCACTTTAGAAACGGAGGAAGTATAAGTTTCAACTTTAAATACTAATTTAAAAAAAATATAAATTTATGAGTATTAATTTTTTAATTAGATTTTTGTTATTTTGAACTCCAAAATATTACAGTTACGTTGATAGTTATTTTTAAACTGTATAATATATTAGGAAAAATTGATGTCAGGGGTCCAACTATGGCTCAACATTTTTAATAGGTCTCAAGTATCGATTAGTTTAACCTGTGGAGGTCCTAACTTTGAGGGATATTGTCTTTTATTGGACCCTCCAGGTTAAGTTGCTGAGCAGGTTATGAGTCACGTGACTCCATTAAAAATCATGTGACTCCACCTCTATCTTCTTCTTCCTCTACCCCTCTTCTTCATCCTTTACCGCTCATCAACCATCACTGCTGGTGGCGTTGCTGCCCATCAATATCACCTGTGGGGCAAAGCCCATTCCTTTATCTCTCCTCTCGTCTGACTTTTTTATTCGAGCTTTTCTTAGTGACCCCTACTGCATATCATCACAAATTCACAATCCAACCAGTACCCGACATGGCTTTCAGGCGTCTCCTCTCTCGTTCTCGTCGCCTCCACCCCCACCACCCTCACGTCGCTCTTCTTTCTTTTGTCGTCGCTTTCCACTCCCCTTCTTCCGCCGGCTACATACACATATACCACCGACGAAAAGCGTAATCACAACAACAGGTGAACGAGAGAAAGAGAGATATTGGGGATTTCGAGTTTTCTCAACAATTATGGTGAACACTCAAGAGATTCAATTGAATAGCATAAACCAACAATTTTCAGCCATTTTAGGGGTAATGATTCAAGCTTTAATTGTTCTTGAAAAACCTGAAACGCAAGAGAAGATGAAGGAGAAGGATGAGCAACTCATGACCTTGAACTATATGGATGCCTTTTAATTAGAATAATTATTCAACACTTGGCTTGGGTTTAAGCAAGAAATTGACAATGAATTACTTCGACCGCTTCGTTGATGGACCGTAAGAAGGGAGATGACTTGAAGAAGGGAGATGACTTGAAGAAGGGAGATGGACTCGAAGGAGGGAGAAAAAGATGGTTTCTGCCTTGCGCGTCGTGCCGCCGCCCAACCGGATTCCCGAATCCTATCGTGGCCGCTGCTTGTGCCCCACCTCCTGCCTTTCCCTCTTCCTTCGTGCTTCATTGAACATTGAAGCAGGATACATCCTGATTCCTCGTCAACGAGTTTAAGAAATAAAATGAAAGATGTTTAATGATTTAAAAAGTTAGAAGTAAAATAAAATTACATCAGTTTACCTACTCAGCAAGTCATAAGTCATCTGGGTCCAATAAAATATAATGCCCCCCCAAAGTTAGCACCTCCTCAGGTTAATCGATAGTTGAGATCTATTAAAAATGTTAGTCATAGTTGGGACCCCTGACATCAATTTTTCCAATATATTATATAAAATATTTTTCTTATTTAAAGTTGATTTTTTTTCTTAGGAAAAAATATTTTAAATAAGCCAATCTTTGCATGGTCTTCCCACTTTAAGTCTACCTTTTGATTATTACTGAACAAGTGCACTTTGTAGCTTCATTAACTTTGATTAGGCTAGATTACGGTTTTCCAGATTGACTGGTCATTAAAAAAGGTAGTTGCAAGTTTGATTTCTACTAGACCCACTAACCCGCCCAAAAACCCACCCAAAACTAAATACCCACCGAAAACCCAACTCAATTACATAACCCACCCAAAAACCCCACCAAATATAAGTACTTTCTCTCTCTCTCTCTCCTTTTATTTCATCACTTCATCTTCTCCATTCTCTGTGTTCGAAGCTTAGCACACCATTCTTCTCCATTTGCGAAAGGAATTGCGAAGGGAATTACTTAAAATTATCATGAATAATTGCGTAATTGAGTAGCATAGACATGTATTTACATAATCACTGCAGTTGAAAAAGGGTTTTGCATGTTTACAAGTATTTGGGGGTTTTGAATTATGATGTTCATTTCCTACAAATTGTGGTGAAAAATGCGAAATTTATACTGAATTACACATGGATTCATTTGTTTACTCTTCTGATTATTTACCCAAACAATTAAAGAACCAAAACCCTTAAATTCTCTTTCTCACTCCTTTGATTATAGTGGTTGCACCTATTTATCCGTATCCTCTGCCTTTCTCTATGTGCGTTGCTACCACCGTGTTGTTGCCGCCGCTTTGTCTTCTATCTTCTTTGCGCGCTGCCTCTCCTTGTGGTCTCTACTGCCGGGACGGATTCTGGTGGTTCTGCCACCGCCATGCTGTTGCCCCCTTTGTTTCCTCCTCTGGCATGCGACGCTAATGTTGTGTTGCTGTAAACTTTTTAGTGAGCAACAAAAATAGAGGAAAAAAGGAACATAGAAGAAAGAGAATAAGAAGAGAGAGAAGAGGAGAATCAGATTTTAGAGGGGAAATAAGGAAAAGAGCAAAAAAAAAAGGAAAAAGAAATAAAGACAACAGTTACCTGACACGTCGCCCCGTAACCGCCTCATACCTAGAGTTCTAGGTAAGTTTTTAATCTAACCTAATTGAAGTTAATGAAGCTACAAGGTTGACTTGTTCAGGAATTATCCTTTGTGTTTCAAGTTCTAAATTTTTTTCTCTAAGCCTAACTCTTTATTATCCGAACATGGATCAACAAAGTAACAGGATTAACATTGTTTTACACAATGTATCTGTCTCGGGTGTTTATTTGTGGATAGAGCGAAACAATGTGCCATTCACTAACAACCCAGCAAGGGGGACGATAAGACAGCCCGACCTAGTAACCTCAACGATGGTACAAATACTCATACCTGAGAAAATCCACAAACCCCTGTTCCCAACACCAATAATAACCCTTTTATACAACCAACTGAAAATTAACCTCCACCAAGTAATAAAAGAAATAGGGATGAACAGGGAGGAGAAACTAGTAGTAAACGTCACCATGCCACTAACCCAAAAAATTAATAATATGATGATAACGCCACCTTCATAGAGGGCAATGATCTTTTATTTTACGTTTTTTTTTTGCTCTTGAACCGCCTATATGGACAATTTTTTTTTTTGAACTTGTCGCCTATATGGACGGCCTAGTGAAGTGATAAAATTATTATATCTTATATGTGCAATAATGTTATATGTATGTAGGAAACGAGCATTCAGAACACTATTATATATTGCTGTCTCTAATCTTCTATTTTTTTATCGAATTTGTAGTTACATATATTATATCACCATTTTACCAATATGCATAATAGTAGACCAATTTAGTACATATAAATTGCTCTAATATATATTTGTCAATTAGGAGATCTTAATTTTATTACATTGTATATTTTTAGGGATAACCCTCTATAAAAGCGGATTACACATCCCTATTTTCACCACACATCCCTATTTTCACCACACATCCCTTATCTGCTTCGAACTTTTATCTAAACTCACAAAAAAAAATTGTTCCTCAATCTTTCGGTCACCATGTTCCACGTCGACGACAACCGTCCTCCACCCTCATCTTCTTCTTTTGAGAAGGATTTTAGGAAAATAAGGCTTTACTTATTCCTTATAGCCGGTTTCTTTTTCCTTCTCATGACATTAATGATATATCTCCTAATACACAAGTATGAGACAAAAAAAAATTATCTCCCCGGAAAAATGACGAAAAATGCACATGAATATCATTTTTTTGTGTCTTTAAGTGCATTTTAGGAAGTTCTTTTTTTTCTCACTCGTTTTTTTTTTCATTTTTGGCATTTTTTTCATATTTATTTGGCTTCATAAATGTTGTACGTTATTTTAGTTTTTTTTTTGTTTTTTGTTTGTATTCTTTATGTATAATTATAAGGGAAAATTCCTCAGGTATTCCTGAGGTTTGGCGTAATTCCCAAATTACCCCTCACATTTGGTGAATTCCTCAGATGCCCCTGAGGTTTGTGTTTGGGGTCTAAAATACCCTTACTATGGACGAAACCCTAACGCCGTTAGGTTTTCCCCTCTCTCTCCCCAATTTTCTCTCTATCCTCCCACCATCCTCCATTGATGAACCTCCAAGCTTTTTCTCTCCTCCCACCATCCTCCATTTGTGACATTCTAAACCTCAGAATTTTCTCTCTCCTCCCACCATCCTACCTCTCTGTTTTTCGGTACCCAAAACAACCGCATTCACTACCTGCACCGCCACCTGACTGCCACCCCACCGGCGAACACCACCTGCACTGCCACAGTGCCGCCAAGTCGCAGCACCAGCCACCCCACCTCCCCCCTTTCTCTTTCGCTGCTCATCCCGTCATCTCCCACCACTCTCGCCCCATTCTCTCTCCTCTTCGCAGACCACCAGCACCACTAAGCTATTCTCGTCGCTGTTGCCTCCTCCTTGTCGTCCTGCCGCCGCCCCTCTTGCCAGCCGTGGAGCCTCAAGCAAGCAGGGCGAGAGAGAAAGGAGGAGGCAAGCAGGGCTCTGACGGTGCTCCGGGGGTGCTCCGGGGGTGCGTAGGTAGTGCGGTGGTTTTTCGGCGGCGTTTGTGGCACAAATTCAGAGAAGAAGAGGAGATGAGTGGTGAAGAAGATGGGAGGAGAGATGAAGAAGATGAAGATGGAGAGGGGAGAGGAAAAAAATTAACGGTGTTAACATGCCGTCGTTAGTAAGGGTATTTTAGACCCAAACAAAAACCTCATGGGTATTTGAGAAATTCCCTAAATGTGGGGTAATTTGGGAATTACGCCAAAGTACCTGAGGAATTTTCCCTTAATTATAATGATATAAATCAAGAGGAGATAATATATATGATTTATTATCATTTACTAATTTCAAATATTTACATATTTGTAGTAAAAAATGGGAGATCTAGTGAAAAGACAATTTAACATACTAGATCCGTCTAGGCAAAAGGTTTTAGAATGGACGGTGGACGTCCAAATAAGTTTAAAGGCCCAAGGACTAGATCATTCAATTAAAGGTGTGACAACCCAATAAGGGGATGCAACTACATCAGTTGCATCAGTTAAAATTACGACTGAACAAGAAAAGGCAAAAGCCTTAGTCCTTCTCAGGCATCATTTACATGACAATTTAAAAAACTAAATATCTGCTTGTGGAGGATCCCAAAAAACTATGGGATAGCCTAAATGAAAGATATGGACATCACAAAAATGTGCTCCTCCCAAAGACACATTTTGACTGGATCAATTTGAAGTTCCATGATTTTGAAACAGTCAGTGATTACAATTCAACATTGTTTAGAATTGTATCATTGTTGAGATATTGTGATCATTCCATCACGGAAGAGGAGATGGAATAAAACGCTCTCTACTTTCCACGCTACTAATATAATATTAGCACAACAATACATGTTCAGAGCTTTTAAAAAAATACTCTGAGCTAATCTCAGTATTACTTGTGGCGGAACAAAATAATGATCTTTTACTGAAAAATCATAATCTTAGACCTACGGGGTCTTCAGCCACCCATGAAATTAATGCAATTGAAAGTTCTAAGCCACCAGAAGCGAATGCTATACATAGGGGTGGACGCGGTAATTACAATGGTCGTGGGAGAGAACGTGGTAATTACCGTGGTCGAGGACGTGGACGTGGCAGAGGTCGATTTTCCCTAAGAAATAACAATTTTAATAATTCTGATAAAACTTGGGGACAATCATCTGAAAATCAGAGACAGACGTCCTACAAAGGAAAAGACACTTGCCATAGATGTGGCATGACTGGGCATTGGAGTCGCACATGTCGTACTGTCAAACACTTGGTAGACCTATATCAATCTTCAATAAAGAACAAAGGGAAAAATGCTGAAGCAAAATTTGTTAATGACGCTACTACATCTATGCTTAGGCTTGATGTTTCAGATTTTTTCATCGATGATGCTGAAACTGAAAACAACTTTGTCTAAATAGCAATGCATGAATATACTTAGCTTGTTTAAATTACTTCAATACTCACTTTAATGTATTCCCTCTTTGATTATTAATAAAATATGCATTCTCTTATAATGATAATCATATTTATTATTTAAGAAGATATGAGTTTACCAGAAGTTGATACCAAAGAACAATGTCTTCTCGACAGTGGGACAACACACACCATATTAAAAAGTAAAGAGTATTTTTCAAAACGTACAATATTCCAAGCAAATGTTAGCACAATATCTGGGACAGCCATGTTAATTGAAGGCTCTGGAAAAGTGTGCATTATATTTCCAAATCAGACAAAATTGATAATCAATGACGCATTATATTCAAGTAAATCTCGAGGAAACCTCATAAGTTTCAAAGATGTACGTCCAAATGGTTACCATTTGGAAACAATGACGGTGAACCAAGAGGAATTTATATACCTCACGGCAGAATAATGTGGAAAAAAATACATCTATGAAAAATTGCCAGCAATTTCCTCGGAACTATATCGCATAGATATACGGTCGATTGAAATTAACATAAAATCATTTACATTATGGCATGACCGATTAGGCCATCGTGGCACAGGAATCATGCATATAATTATTGAAAACTCAATTGGACACTCTATAAAAAATGTCAAAATTCCTCGGCCAAATGAATAGTATTCGCTTCTGGTGGATCAAAACTGTTTATTGCATTTATTTCATGGGTGGTTGAAGACCCCGTAGGTCTAAGATTATGATTTTTCAGCAAAAGATCATTATTTTGTCCAGCCACAATTAGTACTGAGATTAGCTCAGAGTATTTTTTTTAAAGCTCTGAACATGTATTGTTGTGCCAATATTATATTAGTAGCGTGGAAAGTGGAGAGCGTTTTATTCCATCTTCTCTTCCGTGATGGGATGATCACAATATCTCAACAATGACACAATTCTAAACAATGTTGAATTGTAATCACTGACTGTTTTAAAATCATGGAACTTCAGATTGATCCAGTCAAAATGTGTCTTGGGAGGAGCACATTTTTGTGATGTCCATATCTTTCATTTAGGCTATCCCATAGTTTTTTGGGATCCTCCACAAGCAGATATTTAGTTTTTTAAATTGTCATGTAAATGATGCCTGAGAAGGTCTAAGGCTTTTGCCTTTTCTTGTTCAGTCGTAATTTTAACTTATGCAGCTGATGTAGTTGCATCCCCTTGTTGGGTTGTCACACCTTTAATTGTATGATCCAGTCCTTGGGCCTTTAAATTTATTTGGGCGTCCACCGTCCATTCTAAAACCTTTTGCCTAGACGGATCTAGTATGTTAAATTGTCTTTTCACAAGATCTCTCATTTTTTACTACAAATATGTAAATATTTGAAATTATTAAATGATAATAAATCATATATATTATCTCCTCTTGATTTATATCATTATAATTATATATAAACAATACAGACAAAAAACCTAAAATAGTGTACAATATTTATGAAGCCAAATAAAAATGCCAAAAATGAAAAAAAAAACGAGTGAAAAAAAAAAGAACTTCCTAAAATGCACTTAAAGACAAAAAAATGATATTCATGTGCATTTTTCGTCATTCTTCCGGGAAGATAGTTTTTTTTGTCTCCTACTTGTGTATTAGGAGATATATCATTAATGTCATGAGAAGGAAAAAGAACCCGGCTATAAGGAATAAGTAGAGCCTTATTTTCCTAAAATCCTTCTCAAAAGAAGAAGATGAGGGTGGACGACGGTTGTCGTCGACGTGGAATATGGTGACCGAAAGATTGTGGAAGATTTTTTTTTGTGAGTTTAGATAAAAGTTCGAAGCAGATAAGGAATGTGTGGTGAAAATGGGGATGTGTAATCCGCTTTTATAGAGGGTTATCCCTAAGTGTGCAGTTCATGTACAGTTAAAAATATACAACGTAATAAAATTAAGATCTCTTAATTGACAAATATATATTAGAGGAATTTATATGTATTAAATTGGTCTACTATTATGCATGTTGGTAAAATGGTGATGTAATATATGTAACTACAAATTCGATAAAAAAATAGAAGATTAGAGACAGTAATATATAATAGTGTTTTAAATGCTCGTTTCCTGCATACTTAGAACATTGTTGCACATATAAGAGATAATAATTTTATCACTTCACTAGGTTGTTCATATAGGCGACAAGTTCAAAAAAAAAAAATTAACCTGTCCATATAGGCGGTTCAAGAGCAAAAAAAAAAACGTGAAATAAAAGATCATTGCACTCTATGAAGGTGGCGTTATAATCATATTATTAATTTTCTGGGTTAGTGGCATGGTGACGTTTACTACTGGTTCCTCCTCCCTGTTCATTCCTATTTCTTTTATTACTTGGTGGAGGTTGATTAACAGTTGGTTGTATAAGAGGGTTATTATTGGTGTTGGGAACAAGGGTTTGTGGATTTTCTCGGTATGAGTATTTGTACCATCGTTGATGTTACTGGGTCGAGCTGTCTTACAATCCCCCTTGCTGGTTTGTTAGTGAATGACACATTATTTCGCTCTATCCACAAATAAACACCCGAGACAGATACATTGTGTAAAACAATGTTAATCCCGTTACTTTGTTGATCCATGTTCGGATAGTAAAGAGTTAGGCTTAGAGAAAAAAATTTACAGTAGAACTTCAAACAGATTGGATGTAAAGATTTTAAAGATACCTTTAATTTTTTTCGGTAGCATACTCTTGCTGATAACGTGTTGTGAAATAAAGAAGGAGAAGGATTTTATCAGAGGAAGATTTTATCTGATTTTCACTTGTGCGTCTCATTGAGTATATGGGGTATTTATATTTTATAACAAGTTATACACTATTTCACCTACTAAAGCTATACATAGGTGTGGTAAATTTTCCACAAACAATAACTGCACATACATGAATTCCACATGTGTGGCATTTATCTTTTGACTCTTAACAAGCACAAATATATCTCAAAGTTTTTTAGCCAAATTTCTTAAAAATGGAAATATTTTTGTTGTAATTATTTCACCAAAAAATTGAAATAAGTCTTTTAAGATTGCTCTCTTCAACTGGAAAATACTTGTAAGTTGTAAGTACTCGTTTGAAGTGACTCATCTTAACTTTCGGAAATTTTTTCATTGAACTTGTGAAGACAATCTTATCAATTTTGTCTCGGAGAAAACATAAGATGGGGATAATAGGGCTTTAGTTATTGTTTATATATTAGTGTGGTAACAATTTTCTCTTCTTTAAACAAATGAAGTAAAGAACTATAGGATTTTGTGTGAGGATCAAGGAAAAGTGAAGGAACAAAAATGAAAAGAGAAAGAGAAACATGTGAGGAGCATCCTCCCTTTGATCAGTTGAGGTCACCCCCATCCCCCTTCTTCTGTCCAGTATCATGTGCATCGAATTCAGAGCAGAATAGATACCATAATCAGCTACATCAATCCGCAACTATAAATTGCTGTAACATGGACTCTAAGTGAAACTTCTTATTTTATTTTTTTTCCTCGTTTATTATTAGTGTCTTACTTATAAGTTAAGGGTTATCGAGATTGGCCCCTTAGATATGACAGCTTGATGATATCCCGACTTGAAACTGAAATATACTGTTCTTAGTTTGCCGAGGAAGGCAGAGAGAGATTGTGGATGTAAATTTTGATTTTTGTTTGGAGTCTGTTTCCTTTTATGAGCAAAATGTGCATATACATTCTGTTCAAGAATTGTTTTCGGAGGTCTGTCTCATAATGCAGGACTCATGAGAGGGTTTGTTAGCTTAGCTGACATTTGCCCAAGAGCCTCCTTCCATAATGTCCAAATACCAATATTGGAGATTGATAGTCTCTTGAACTGAATCAAATGTGCTTCATAGACTATTAGTGTGATGATCACATTTGTTTCCTGAAGGTCATAGACAATAACGAAGATCGCTTTGTAGTTCTCCTCCTTGTATGTAGTTAATGCTATTCTTTTGTACTCTTCTTATGCAGTAGGGGGTTGGTGATCTTAGTTTGCATTTGGTTTCTAACATTTCCACTTGTTTCTTACTTGAAATGCTTTCAAATAAACTATTTTTTTTTTAAATATTATTATTCTGCAAATGAGAACATGATTTTGTACCTAGATGTATAACTTGGTATATGATTTTACAGTTTGTTTCATTTCACCTATACTCTGATTTCTCGTGTAAATTTACATGTTTAAATTTCGCCTGCTAACTTTTGGCCCACTAAATTGTACCATATTTTTGTTTTGTTTCAATCCTTTTTACTCACAAATTAATGTGAATATTATTCAGCTTCTGAGTGCTAAGGATATGGCACAAAGAACGGTAATTGGTAAGGAGAAGATTGTATACAGCACAGAAAAGGATTTCGATGAGCAAGGCTATGAAGCACGGGAATGGGAGAAGAAATTTGAAGAACTTTAGAGGTCAGACTGAGATTCATGTCCTAACTGTAAATCTATAATCTGTAGAGGTGTAGAGTAATGGAGATTGTATAATTTGTACTTAAAGAAAAAAAAAATTCTTGGTTCACTATTTGCTGACATTAATTAATTGAGTGAGAGATATGTAGTTGCCTTTGTACATGTTTGTTACATTCAGACATGGTCAGTCTGTACAGTATTATGACGTGAGGCAATTTTGTGCTAAACATTCTTGTTGTATTCACTCACATGATGCGTTTTCTGTAGTTTGCAAAATAAGAAGTTACATTTTTTGAGTATATAACTAGTTCTTGGGCCCGGGCTACGCCCCGGGTAAGGAAAAATTTCATTTATTAATATTATATTTTATGATGATAACACTAAATATTGCTTGGTCTAATGATTAAGACTTTAGTATATATTTCTTGAGGTTGTGAGATCAAATCCTATACTATGTAATTTCTATTTTTTTTATTGTATGTCCATTACATGGAGTAAAACACGCCCAGCTTAGGGAAAAACGAGCGCCGTGTCTTGGAATGAGGCTTGGCTCGTTTTGAGGCCGCTGCTCGTTGGGCGCGGCCTGTTTTTCCCTATTTTAATAGATTAGTATAGATGTTGACGGGACTTTGGATATAAGAATTGTGCCAAGGACATGCAATTTATAAAATCTGATGAACCTGATTTCTTTGGCGATTTGCTGAAATATCCTTGCGCTAGCATCAGAGCTAAGACCAGTTCGGTGTTAGCCTGTTAGGGTATGTTTCCGGAGGGCCGGAGTAAATCTGTAAATGGACCAATTCAGAAGGTAATTAAGGATTAGTGAATGTTTAGGCACAATAGATATTGATACAGTTGTACATCACTTGTATTGAGAATTTGAGATTAGGGTGAAGTTGCTCGAAATATATCTCAGCCATTTTATTTACATATACTATAACTTAATTGAATGTTAGTGGTAATGTCCACAATACTGGTGAGAAGCTCAATAATAGTAAAAGTTCAATTATGAAAATGTTTCTTCCTAAACTCAAATTGAGTTTTAAGATAAGTTGAACTTGAAAATATGTATTCGAAAAAGCTCAAGTGTAAGTTCTTATGAGCCAAGTCGAGTAAGTTTGAACTATGTCTTGATTCGGCTTAAATACTTTTTATCCACATGTAAGCAAATGTAAACATTTTAAAGATTAGATGAGACTAGCAATGAGAAAAATAACGTTTTTCAAGATTAAAGCATTACTATGAGAGTGAGATTTAGAAAATGCTTCTGTGTATTTTTAAAATTTTAGAATACTTGACAGCCTATACTATTATATCCTCATATAATTTCTTCCTTTTAATTAACATTAAATTCTAATTTAACCTTGAGTGTACCTAAGACCTAAGGTTGTTTTACATGTGTTGAGGACTTCAGGCCTTTATTAGAGACAAGAATGTCGAGTAAAAAGCCAACATATATGGGTCAAGGGGTGTAGATGAGAAAGAAGAGAACTAGAGAAGCAAACTAGGAAGAGGTTTGTGTCAATGAGATCAAGAGTTCCTCGTTCAAGAGCTTGTTTTCCTTCTTAGAATCAAATATCACCCCTTTTCTTTCATTGTAGCTCAACAAAAAGTTCAAGGAAATCCATCTTACATATATTTATATGCTTTATGAGCATCGAATACAAAGTGACAATGAGACAGGTAATAGCGCGGGTGTTATCCACGAGCACTTGGGGTCTTATCTCAAAGATTCAAAGTGAAAATGAATTAGGGGAAATGATATTTAAACTTGAATCACGCGTGTGGAAGGGAGCACCCTTAGTAGTTAGCACCCATCAAAGCTCTCTTCTCATAAAGGAGAAAAGAATACGGTTTTTTAAGGTACCCATGTAATTTTTCAAAATTCATAGGGACCCGCTTTAAACAAATGCACCGGGTACCCTTACTTTGGGGGTAAAATGCACGAAATGCCCTTAATGACTAACGGTGTTAAGTTTCGTTAGTCATTAACCCTAATTAGCCCCCATAACCCCTCTAACCCTAATTAACCCTCTAATCTAAACCTAACCCCAAAACCCTAACCTTAACCCCTAACCCAAACCACCCGGCCACCCCGGCCCCCCCCCTGACCCACCCCCACTCCGCGCAACCCTTCCCCCACCCCGCGACCCCCATCCCTCCCCCACTACCGCGGCCCTTCCCCCCCCCCTTACCCCAACCCCCGCAACCCCGTCCCTCCCCCACTACCAGCCCCTTCCCCCCCCTACCCAACCCCCGCAACCCCCATCCTCCCCCACTACCCAGCCCCTTCCCCCACCTTTTACCCTAACCCCGCAACCCCCACCCTCCCCCTCCCCCTCATGACCCCTCTTCCCCTCCCCGCACGCTTTTTTTGTGTTGATTTATGGGAAAATTCAAAAATATCGTGTTGAAATCGGGAAAAATTCGCAAAAAAACACTTGCTCTGTTCGTTCTTGAGTTCGACGGGTGCCATTAGTGTCGAAGGAGAGAGAGTGAAATTGGGGAAAACCCCACACACCATTGTTGAATGCGGGGGTGGCGCTTCGGTGCGGGCGGAAGGGGGGTGCGGGCGTGGGGGGGGGGAGGGGGTGGGCTTCGATGGAGGGCGAAGGGGGTGGGGGAGCTGCGGAGGGTGGGGGGGGGAGGGGATTCGGCAGGGGGGGGGGAAGTCGACGGGGGGGGGGCTGCGGGGGTGGGGGGTGGAGGAGGGGAGGGGGATTCGACGAGGGGGTGGGGGGGTGGGAGAATCGGACGGGGGGGGGGTGGTGGGAGGGTGGGGTGAGGCCGGCTGAGGGGGGGGAGGGAGGCTGCGGGGGTAAGGGGGAGGTGGGGGGGAGGGTAGATGGGGGTTATGGTGGTTGGGTAGTTAGGGTTAGGGTTTAGGGTGGGGTGAGGTGTTAGAGGGTTAGGGGGTTAGAGTTAGGGTTTTAGGGTTAGGGTTAGGGTTAGAGGGTTTAATTAGGGTTAATCGGGGTTAGAGGGTTAATTAACCCTAATGACTAACGAAACTTGACACGTTAGTCATTAAGGGCATTTCGTACATTTAATTTCTAAAGTAAGGGTACCTGGTGCATTTGTTTAAAAGTAAGAGTACCCCATGAATTTTGAAAACTACAAGTGCCAGTGAAAAAACCGAAAAGAATATTTACTTTGACGATTGAAAATTCTCTATTTTAGGCATTTGAGGTTAGACAAAATTTTCACTTTGATAACATTTATTTTAGATATTCACAATCTAAATCCAACAATGTTGGGTACATTCACAAATTCCTAAAGCCGGTGATATTGGGAATGTGGAGTATTTGGAGAAGTGTAATAGTAAATGAATATGTTCTACTATCGAAAGTATCAAACTATTTTGTAGAAAACATGACACGAAAAAGTGGAGTGGAACACACACGTGAAATTATCAAATATCTTTTCCACTTTATTATTTGGTAACATAGGGTTTGTTATTTTGTCTTTTTTTAATAAAAAAAAAAAGATGTGATAATCACTAAGGGGTAATTTTGCATGGGCATTTGATTAAAGAGTAATAAAAAGTCAAGAATGGGGTAAAACAATTACTCCGAGAATTATAATCAAAGTGCTTGCAACAGTAGTTGGACTTACAAAGGAATTGTTCCCTCATTTGGGTGTAAAAGGAACTTTCAGAATATAACATCACCTCACTTCAAAAAATAATAATTAACATGACCAAGATGACCACTTGGCTTAGTCGAAAGTGTTGTCTATGTCGACAATATAATGGAGTTGACCGACTTTAGGTTAGAATTTTTATCAAACACGTCGACGTAGCATGCGTATGAAAGTATGACACACTACTCAATGATACTTACTGGGAGGACTCCAAATCTTCGCATAGTTAGAATTTGTAATATTTAAAAGAACCCAATTTGGCAATTCAGCCATTATTAAACCAAGGGTTCTCTACAAAATATAATCAAGTAAACTTAATCCAACTTCAAGTTGTGATCATGAAATCTCCCTTCCAATAGGAGAAGTACAACCTGTTAACATAGTGAACTTTGCCATTCATTTACAATTAGATCATACAAATATGCCAGAAGCATGCTATTGCAAGGATCCTCACACTAAGGGAAATACTTGACCATCTGAATTTCCTTTTCCTTGAATCCACATTTCTCATAGAACACTCTGTTCTCCGCTGAACAGTCAAGAATAACCTTGTAGCATCCCATCGACCGTGCATGTTCAGTGAGGAACTCTATGATTTTCTTACCCAACTGCAACCCTCGTGCATTAGCATCCACGACCACATCTTCGATATGGCCAACCTTACCACACTTCCTGATAAATTTCTTCTCAATAAATACACTTCCGGTTGCTATAATCTTTCCTGTCTCGTTCTCTTCTACTACGCAGATAACATGGTCATCCCCCTCAGAGGCAAGCTCTCGGAATCTATCCTCAAATTCCTTGTCTGAGACCGAGTCACAAACTGTTAGCTGACGCAGCAGCTCTATAAAACCCTTGTTTTTGTCAGTGATCTCTAGCCTTCTAATTCTGCACTTCTCGTCATTGTTGGAATCGTCAGCTAGCATATCCTTTTCTGAGAAGTTTTTCATATGAAGGAACCAATATCAACCTCATTGTTATCTATGAAAATTAATGGCAGAACTCAAATAGTGAAGACTATACATAACTACTAAACTACAGCCCCATTTGACTGGATACTGAAGTGACCAAACCAATAAAATCTGATCTTGGACAAAGGGGGCCTGCCAATCACAATTCAACGACTCGAACCTGCTGAGACCAGTATCACTAGAAATTTTTTTTGTGGTTTATATGATATAATGACTCCGGCTATACCGTTTTCTACAGAACAAAGAGGGGTAATTTTGTAAATTGGTTTGCAATGGGCCCCACTATCTTCTTCTTTCTTACAGAATACACTTATCTTACAACTAGAATCGTACCAACAAACTAAAAGATTTTGAAACAGAGAAATTGAATATAGTACAATCTATATGACAAAGTGTAAAATTAATTAGTGATGTACAAATGTACGATAGAAAATTTATGCTCTAACATCTCAGGTAATAGAACAACAAAACTGGAAACTGATTACTGAACCAACAAATACCTTCTTCGCCATTTACAGATAAAAATACACTCATGACTAACACTGACAGTCTGAAGTCTGAAACTACACTTTCTGAACATGAAAAAACCATAATCAAATAAAGGAAGTTCATACACCCACATGAGCCACATAGTTGGAGGAAGTTCAGTGAATACTTTGCTAAAACTAAACAAATTAGGAAAAACGTGGTGCAAGGCTGATGAGGAAGATAAACTAAAACAAGGTGCATGTGATTGGATAAGAAGCACAGGAAGCAAAGGGAAGTATGCCTAAAAAAGATGACACGACCCTAAAATACAATGACCTCAATAATAATCCACCCTCAAAAAATGGCCTTGAGCCCCCTCAAAATTGCCTGAAGAAAAAAGGATGATTGCTTCTGAAGCATAATCCATCGTGTTACACACCCGGATGCCCAACAATATGATTGAGAGTTGAGAATAATATCATATCAGTGCACGTCAAGGATTTCTATAGGTTTTCTCTGCCACAAAACAATATCATATATTGTGCAAATATGATTGAGAGTTGAGAATAATAATCAGGTGCCATGTCTGTAGCATACAGACTCATCTGGTGACAAACTTACTGCAGGATGGACACATATATATTATATATATCATACAGCATGATAATAGATTACAGGGACAAACGATAAAGACAGATCCTTCTTGATACTCTCTGACCAAGGACCAAAGAGTGAGGCAGAATTCAAAAGTTTCAAGACCTCTGTGAAGCCAAAAACATACTAGCAACAATCATCAAGAAGACAGAAAAACTCCATGCATTCAGAGAGATGGCACAGAAAAAAATGAAGATAAAAGACAAAGATAAATGCTTCTACCATATTCACCTTGCTGCAAAACTGAACCAAAGTGTTTTATCATGTTCTAAATTAAAATGAAAAGGAGCTCACCACGAATAAACTTGGATAAAAAATAGATTCCAATTCTGAGGCAAGCAATGATAGACTCTAAGATACTATGCTGGTTAAAAAACCTCACTTTGACCCAAAATACAAAAAATGCTAACGAAAGCTAAGTCTTATGTCATAGATATAAAACATTCTCAGTGGAAACACATCGAATAGACGAATAGTCTATTCTAGAGAGAAGTTAGAGGGAAAAATATCCCAAACTCTGTTATATCTTCTTTGTTTTATGGTGCAGACAGCGGCAGATCCAAGATTTTACGAATAAAGGGTCACCACCGACCATATCTCAATCAATAACCACTACTACTATTAACATAACCCTCTCGTGCAGCCTCTAAATAACCTATTGAGTCGCCTCAGTGGCCAAAAGAATTCAAAACACAATAGGTACGATACCTAAATGATCCACAAAAATTGATTACTCTCCACCAAATGTTCTATAATTTAATTCTAGACATTGCAAGCTACAAGTTTACAACACTACTATACAATTCAAATTATGATGACATCTTAGCAGTTTTCCTTCTTAGTTCTAAAATATATCACAGGTTCAAATGTTTCATTAGATTATCTAATCCTCGTGATATCCAGTTAACCATCAATCATTGCAAAAAAAAAATATTTTTATAATTTTGGAGCAACTTATATTGCCTAAATAGTTGCCATAAAATGACAGGCAGATAAAAAAAGTCAACTTGTATCAGAACATTCAAAAGGGCATCTACATTAACAACATGTCATAGGCACCATAAACACACTTTTAAACAGAGGCAACACTATGTCACTAAGCAGGAACCAGCCGGCTTCACCAGAACATCCCGAAGATTTAAATTTTTAATTGTTTTATATCAAATAATACAACTAATTCTAGTCAATTAATAATGATAACAATCACACAAATATAGTCTAATTTTAATTTACAATTCAAATTCCAAGTGCAGTTTGCATCCATCCTAATGTCAATCTCAATTCTAAATTCCTAATTGAGAATTATATAACACAACAAATCAAGTCTCAGAACTCAACAATCTGTCAAGACTATTGACAACCATCTATGAAATTCAATTAATGACAAATTAAACACCTAACCTTGAGCAATTCAATTAGAAAATTAAAATTCAAAACATAGACCTTGGTAAAGAAGGCTAGGTGGACGTTGGACTCAGTGGGCGTGGTGGCCTTCGTCGATTCAAAAGAGAATGACCAGATGAAAGAGAAGATCTGGAGAGAGAGAAAGACTGAAAGAGACGAAGAGAGAATGTGAGAATTGGCTCAATCTCACGTGACCTACCAAGGCTTAGTTTCATAGAAGTATTCCACTGAGAAAAAGTAGTATGTTCTGACTTTCTTGTTGCTCTAGAACTAAAAAATCCTTTGATAACAAATATAAGAGGGGTTAATATTTTTATTTTTGAGGATTTAATCTTTACTAAATGCAAAATTGCAAACCATTGGTCTACCTTTTTTTCTTTTTGTAGACGAACCTCTCGCAAGTCAATCCAGCCTGATTAGCGAGCTAGATCATTGCTATACATTCTTTGAGAACATTTCTCTCCTTAAATTCCAACAATTGAGCTACTTGTGTTCAATGAGCAGCAATGCAGCTGGGATTCAGATTCATATAATTTCATTGACGTCTTAAAATGAGAAAAAAAACAGACCAAGATAATGTCTGATAATCACCGTATAACACCACCATTTAAACATATGTAATGTTCAGGTTGTCTTTCCTAGAAGAGCACAAATTTATAACTCATTAACCCAATTGAACCCTAATTTCAACAGCATGTTAACCAAAGTGAGATTGAAGATGTAACACAAGAGTAAAATCTACGAATTCCCCTAAAAGAGGGCAAGAAAGAGCAAAATTGATTAGTTTACGCAAATCAATTTACATGTGAAATAAATATCCCATTTACCAACCAAGTGGTTTTTAGCATAGTGGTTGGCTGGTTGCTCACTTTGTCCCTCAACCAATTGGTCGGGAATTCAATCCCCAACCTTAGGGACTGGAAATAGTTTCTTGGCCAGCTCTTTACCCTTAAGTGGAGCACTTGGGACAAGGGGATTAGTCACTGTTGTCGTGATGGATACCTAGGTATTTCACCAAAAAATCCCATTTGCCTTAAAAATGCAATTTTGTAGTACTTAAATTCATAAAAAACTTACAAGATGAAATTTCCACAACATAATCACCTCTTAGACGTTTAATGCAAAGAGGTGTGTTAAATACAACAAAAAAAGGCTAAATACAGCCCCTAAAATTTTGTAGAATTTAACCATAGTTAATTTTGTAAAAAAACATGAAAGCAACGTTAGTGTGATAATCCCTTCCCTTTTACCTTGGAAAATCATACAGTTACCTCACGGGGAGTTAGCCGCACCCACGAATGATATAAATACTACTGTTGCTTTAGCTTTACTCACGTTAGTAGCCTATTTCTTTTGTGGGTCTTACAAAAAAAGGCCATGAACCAGATAAGAATCATTCTCAACGAGTCCATAATAAGTGATCCCATTTTTTTCATCGGATCCGGGTAGAGACCAAAGATCTTGAGCGACCGATCGTATCTTACACTACCCCACCAATGCTACATTATTTTACAGAATTTTCCACCAAAATTTAAATCTCATACCAGCAAGCCCTTGAGCAATTCATAGAACTGCCATTAAAAGAACATCTTACTCTTCAACTATATGCTTCGACAAATCAATTAGACTACGACAACCAATCCCAATGACTTCAAATTATCAAATCAAACATGAGTTCAAAGCTCCCTAAACCTGATTAATTCATACTTGTATCAGTAACTAAATTTTCTTTAATAAGAAAGGATCACATTAGCAAAGGAGTCCTAAAAATGTACAGGACAAATAAATTCTTTTATAAACCACTTGTACATTATAGCAGATGGACACCAAAAACACAACTCTACCCAGAAAGTCATAATTACACTACATCCCCAATCCAATCCTCTGATGAAGTTGTTTTGGTTGCCTATGGAAGAAACCTCCTAGCCTCCAACTCTTGTTTTTACCGCATCAAAAACTCCCAACTTTTTTTTTTCCATTTACACCTTAATTTCCCACTACCCATATCAGCATCTCTAATCTCTCTCTCATTTTTTTTTTTGCTGTATATAGCACTTCACAATGAGCAACTTTAACTAATTGAAGAACCATATAATTGGAGAAGATTGGATTAAAAAAACTCCTGAATTTTAGAATCAAATTTCCTCTTAAGATTTATGATCTCTGATTTTCTAATGCCCAACAAGCAAACAAAACACATCAATTGTTCGAATCTGAAAGTAGTCATAAATTCACAATATTCGCAAATCCAAAAACAGCTAATAGTAAAATTGTGATTTGCAAAGGAAAGATAAGATGGGTAGATAATACCTGTGAAGTAACCTTGCAATGAGAGTGGAGGAGCAGCAGATGGAAGAGGAGAGAGAATGGAAAGAAAAATCATTTAGCAAGCCCATGGGCAACCTTATTACATTTCCCATACCAAATGAAAAATCTCTCAACTATGGGATTAAATTTAATTCTATCATCAATGATGAGGTTCACATTACCACTTCTTAATTACATCTAATAGTTAAGAGAGTAAGATGTCTACTTTACAACTTATTGGGATGATTCTCACCCTAGGCAAGTTGGAATCCACCTTATCTCCCCAACTTGTCAAGGTTTCTCCTTACCTTATTAAAAAAAAAATTACCACTTCTTAATATTACTCATACAACATTTTCAAAAAATGGTACCATTTTAATACATATATGAAACCAATATAACCAAGAATTGGTGAAAAGACTACTGAATAGACATTAACTCGCCAAAGGTTAATTGGATGTCTTGATGTGTTGTACGCGTCTGATAAGTGATAACAGGCTGACACCGACAAACCAATCACACTCACTTCTCCGCAATGTTAAAAAAATAATCAATATAGAGTTGGCAAAAATATATCCAATTTTACTAATCCAAGCTGCACCCAATCTAAGCTGCCGCCAACCCAATAATAATTAGTTGGGTCAAAATTTTTAACCCGTTTAACAAAATGGGTCGATCCAAATCAACCCGTTTAATTAATTCGATTGCGGTAGGTTGAAATTTCACCGGAAACCAACCCATCTGACCCGTTTACTTAGATGGGTCAGGTTCGGGTTGGGTTGATCCACTAATCCGTTTGATTTTCATCCAAAAAATAAAATTTCGAATTAAATGAACAATGAAAGGGTTGTATTTGTCTTCTTGTTATGTATAAACTCTTTGTACTTCGAAATTCTTAGAATGTGAACCACTTAAGTAATTACTGATCAAGTTGTCGTTAATGGAAATTAAAAAATACTATAAAATGGGTTGGAGAGTTGATTTTAGGTCAACCCTGTTATTATCAGGTTGAGTTGGGTTGAGAATCCCAACCTGTTTAACCAAACAAGTTTCAACCTATTTAAGTAAATGGGTCAGCCCAAATCCAATCCAGGCCGACTTATTGCCAACCCTAGTTCAAATACAACAGTAATTACCCAACTTGGTAAGCTTTTACTCAATTAGTCTAAGACTCTAAGTTAAGTATAGTAGTGAGCGTAACCAACTAAACCATTCTTAATATTAATACATGTATAAGAAAAATGGTACCAGTATAGCTACGAATTTATACCTGATAGAGACACTAAGAATTTCCCGCATAAATGAGAGTATACGTTTCACTTTTTTGTTCCTTTTGAAATTTTTTGGTAAACTACTTTTTTAAGAGATTGGTAAACTATATGTTTTTTTATGTTAATATAGTTGGCAAGAATCGGGTTCATATTGCTGATATTCTCCAGCCCAGATGAAGCCTAAAAAAAGCAACTAACATGCTCTATTGGGATTGAACTTAAAAGTTTTATGAAAAAATAAAAATGAATTAAATAGACAAATGTCTTGGTCTCTTGGATGGACCAGGTTCACAATAATTTATTGTGCACCCAAATTGACTTCATCACACAAAATCTGACTATATTAGGATAAAAATCCCGACTATATCATAGAAAAACTGACTATATCAGTAAATTGACTATATGATACAAAAACTGACTATATTAAATGTGATTATATCATATAAAAACTGACTATATCAAACGAAAACTGATTCTCAAATGAAAACTAACCCTATCATATGGTTTCCGGTGCACAATAAGTTATTGCAAACCCAGTTCATTCAAGTTTTCTTTTGTTAAACATAACAGACTTATAATGGACTAATCGGAAAAAGTTAGGACAAATTTAATTTTTGTTAGATATACAAGTTGGGGACGTCTTCTCTTAAAATGACAAAAGGAGTAGTAATTAACTAGGAAATGTGAGAGTGAGGGATAGATCAGTTGGTTAGAACCCCCTCCTGATTTCAGGAGATCCGGTGATCGATTTTCATCCCCGCCTTCGTGAATCGTGACTCTCTAAACACAAAAAAAAAAAAAAAAAAAAACTAGGAAATGTCAATCTCATTTACTATTTCAACAAAGAAGAAAAACAAAAAACAAAATCTCTCCACGTGAGGTAGGCGTGGCCGTGTGGTGGTTGTGTGTCGATGACTCGATGGTTTAGAAAAGAAAGAAATAGCAAAATCTAGAGAGAGAGAGAGAGAGAGAGAGAGAGAGAGACAATTGAACAGAAATGGCAACAAGATCATTCATAGCTCGATTTTCTTCGAATTTCTCTCTTCGAATTCGCCATAATCAAAGAATTCTCTCTTCTTCTTTCGCTTCCTTTTCTTCTTCTTCTGCGCTTCCAGATTCTTCAACTTCTCCTTCTTCTTCATCAATCGATGACATTCATATAACTGATAATTGTGTTAAGGTACTTTCTCTCTCCTAGTTTTATTTTTTGCTGCAATTTCTGCTTTATCTTGTCAATTTTTTAATTTTGTTGTGCTCATTTTTTAAAGAAAATTAGTAATTTGTGGACAAGGAAGGTTCAAAGTAATTTCTTTACTGGATATTCTCCTGTTTTTTATTTCGTAGTAGTAGATGTTTTTGTGCTAATATTTAGGTTTGGTTATTGTTATTCGATAAAATCAGTATAAAGTTAGCTAAGTTTAATATTTTCACTAAATTGCGAGTTTTTTTACGGCATTTGCGAAGAAGATTTTGGTAGCGAAGTTTTATTTATTAAGTGGTGAAAAAAAACTTAGGACATGGTTGGTTATTGCTACAAGTGACCTATGTTGAGGATTTGTTAATTGTAGGCATTTGATTCTGTTGAATGTTTGGGATGCATTTGGGAGCTCTAATATTCTATTTGGATTTTAGGTTTTAAATGTTTGGATTTGGTTGGGATACTTTGGATATGTGATACTATTGAACATTGTATGTTTGGATGGATTAAGGTTTTTGAGGGTTTGACAAGGATGTTACGGGATTGATATTAGGTATTGATTTGATGAAGTAGATAATTAGGCCAATCGTCCAAGTTTGAGGGTGGCGCGGGCTGGGGGAATTTATAATCGGTGTTGATACGAGGGGGATGGAGAAAAGTAGAACAAGAGAGAGGCACCCATCTTGCACATGTAGAGAATTAGAAATATTTCCCCAAAAAGAAGTTGTGTACTGTATATAAGCCCTTCCATGAAATTGAATCAGATTTTGATCCTTACTGTTGTTTGGAAAATTCTAGCAACTAAGCGTAGTGTACTAGTGTATAGTAATGAGGATTCCTGATGTTTGTAATCTTTAGTGTAGGAATGGTTAGATGGTAGTTGTCTTTTTCAAGCAGACCCAAACACCACAAACTTGGTATGTCTAGAGGTTTTATTAGAATCTTTTTGCAGTGCATCACGATATGGCCTGATAAGAATTTCAAAGTTCGAAAAGGAAAACAGATCATTCCAACTCAAGCTCTTGACCACTTTCCTATCTGACATTTCTAAATCGCTCCAACCCTTATGTCCACTTCAAATAAGTTTTTGAAGGAGAAAGATTTTGAGAGGTATGGTTTTTGCTAAGTTCCACAAGGTAAGAATCTAGAAGATAACTTGGGAAGAGACATGACTTCTCATAGTTATCTTAGGTCCTTCTCTTCCGTCCTCTAAAGTCGGTAGAATAGGCTTGGATGCGAGAAATTTTCTTTGAAGCAACTGAGGGAATCCCTACAGGAGGCAGCTGGGATATAAGTGCTTCTTGTCTTTAATGAGTTTAGGGAGGATGATGCTTAAATCATCAGATTTCCAAGTGTGGTTGCTAATGTAGTCTTTTAGCACTGAATCTTCTTCTCCCACTCGCTCCATCTACTGGCCCTACAGGAAAATTTCCCCCATCACCCACAATCCATTGCAAACATTATTAAACGGCAATTCCCAATCCCTTACCTAACTCTTTCCATGAATTGAGCTCTTAGCAAGAGGGGTTAATCGCCTTTGGTTGGTTTTTATGTATTAATCCACTTATGGGCAAGGTTGGGATGACCTTGGTTAAGCTTCCAACCTAACTTAGCGATCAAGGATTTATTAAAAGACACACAAACACGCACTCCTAGACCTCCGTCCCCTTAACGAGATGAATGGTGTCCTTGGAATAAGGTGGATTTGCTTTTACCCTTCATTTTCACCCCATAGAAAATTGGATATTGTAGCTTCTAGCACTTTGTGGGTTGTTTAAGGGAAATACATGCATTTTATATAATAACTCAGATTTGCATTGAGAGTAACTTTGTTTTCAGATTTGGCAGCTTGTTTTTCAATTTACTGTCAATGAATTAAACATCCCTCCTTTCGGGTTTCTTATAGGAGATGGGGAAAAGGCCAAAGTCAAGGTCAAGGGGAGGCTTGGATCTTCAGAGTTCCCTAAAAAAGGTTTCTATGGTCTAGAGAAGTCTTTAGAGAAAATGAGTTGGTGTTTCGCCTTTTAGGGTGGGGCACGAGAATGTCCAAATTCTTATCTACTGTTGCAGAATATCTCCTCCTCTTCATTAAAGTGGATGAAAGCATGATTAGGCTAGAAGGGTGATCCATACGAAGGGTAAAGATGTAAGAGACATGGGGTCACCTTGCCTTCTCCCTCTAGAGTGGAGGAAGGGGGAAGTTTTTCCCTCCGTTGATAAGGATGACAGAGGAGGCATTAGTAATACAATTCTTATGTGTGTAATAGATGGTTCATCAAAGTTGTTTCAAGTACGGTACTCCCTAATAAGACGGCACTCCCTTATAAAAAATGCACTCTGCTGTATTGGCAAGGTTTATTTTGAGGGTAAACCAACCATATCGTCAACCCATAGGTTTGCACCTATGCCCTCTTATTTTTGGTTTCTTAGACTATATATGAAATGTATTAAGCAACAACTTTTTGCCTTCACTGATCGAGATGGTTATTCAAATTAAAATTAGTTGAGTGAAAGAAAACATCCTAGAAATATGCAGTAAAAAGCTGAATCTCATTGTCTATGTACAAGGATTAAAGAATAACCATCAAGATTCTTTCCACCGAGATTGGTTGTTTATCTCAAGATCTAACTAAGATAATTATTTGTTACTTTTCAGCATGCTCATAGCAGAATTAACAGGAGAAACTTTTAAGCAGATTTTGATTTCACATTAAGTGCCTCTAGTCCTCTACTTCATTGATAATCATGCTCATCAAAATTCCCGGCAATGCATAACATACATATCCAAAGAATAGGAATTCTTGAACCTGCATAAGACCGCAGCCGCCTCCTTAGATGGTAGAAACAGAGGCAAGAAATTCCCATTGTATTGATCACCCTTCTTTTTCGTTTGGGGGGAGGGCTTATTATTGCTATGAAGTAGATTTATTATGTGCCATTGAAGTGCTAGTGTTTTTAATTGAGGCTGTAAATAGTTCATGTTATGTTATTTAGTGGAGCGCTATAATATTTTATGGACATTTTGACTGACTTTAAGAGAGATGCATTTCAGAGGATGAAAGAATTGCAAGCTAGTGAAAATGCGAATAAGATGCGTTCGCCTTAGTGTAGAAGCTGGTGGATGTTCTGGGTTCCAATATGCCTTTGCACTGGATGATAAGAATAACAACGATGACAGGTAGTGTAGTGTCCCTCCCCCTTTCTTTCTTTCACTAGAATGACTGTTGCTTATACTACATGTTTTTGTATCTAGCATTTTTTGTGTTGGTGATTCTTTATGTCGTTACCTTTGTCATAATTTACATGCCTATGATCTCATCTATGTATTTATTTGTTTTGATCTAGAATAAGGTTGTTTGGTGATATTTCTGAGTATTTAGCTAAGTATTATACACTTGTTTGTGTTCTTATGCGCAAATTTGTTTTGTTTTGTAGAATTTTTGAAAAGGATGGTGTCAAACTAGTGGTCGACAAAATTTCTTATGACTTTGTGAAAGGTTCAAGTGTTGATTATGTTGAGGAACTTATTCGTTCAGCTTTCCAGGTCAGTTGTCTTTGCTTGGGAAGGGTTGTACTAAATACTAATGTATTTCATGAACTGTAGATTCTCTCACAGGCATAATTCCCCTGTAATATCTCTATGTGATCCCCTTTCAAGTAAATTTTAGCTTTATTGATTTCTTGGTTATAACGTTCATTGTAAGTTTCAAACTTTAATATAATTTAGACAATTGCTGCTGCAATACCAACCTCATAAGAAAACTCTTAACGAACTCTGCATTCTTATATGTAGAGGGCAAAAGAATGGTCAGGACCTCATAAGAAAACTCTAAACGAACTCTGCATTCTTGTAAGTAGAGAGGAAAAGATTCGTGTCATGGTTAATGAGGAAGTAAAATTAGGATTTAATCTAAGAATGTTTTGTGTATCAAGTTGGGATCTGCTGGTTTGTCTTGTCAGCCCCTTTTGACTGTAAGAGCTAGTGTTTTCGACAATTAATATATTTCAATAAAATTACAGATCGTTGTTGATTGAATTCAGGTGAAAATCAAGCTTTTCTTTGAAAGATAGGTTAGAAAATCAAGGTTAAAAAAAGTACAAAATTTGGTTCGGTTGGATGCTTCCAGAGTTCTAGACTCTGAACTTTGATAATGTCAACTGTCAAGGATGGCAGGATTTGCAGTGATATTTTTGTTTTTAGATCTATTATTAATTTTTGCAGAAACATAGTGGCTACAAAAAATGTTCCGTATTTGAAATGCTTACTTTTTACTCCCTTTGTCTTGAGTAAAAAAATGTCCCTTTAATTTTTCAAAACTTCAGAAAATTACTTGGACTTTTCATTTTTTATATCACATTCCAAAACTACCCTACTCTATTTCGATTTTTATGGTTTATAGAGTCATGTGAAGAAAAAGTAAGGGGTTTATAGGTTTTTTGTAGCAACTTTCTAATCGATTCTGAGCAAGTGACACACTATATTATGGCATCGCAAAAAAGGAAAGTGGATGTTTTTCTGTGGGATGGAGGGAGTATACCATTATCATTGTAATCTACAATATTGAACATGTTTCTATTATATGAGTAATGATTACTCTCTGT
>CANSZD010001553.1:0-145243 GCA_947648045.1 Beta corolliflora | reverse complement strand
GTTTATCTTTACAATAAGAGTAGATCATTTGCTTGCTTCTTGCCCATTGAAGTCCCTTAATTTGCTGATTTGATAACTTGACAAAATCTTGACCATCTACGGGGTCCAAACTTGATGGACTACTACTCTTTGAACATGATTTACCCGAAAGATCCGTCGGGTCATATACGCAACCCGCCATCTCCATCTGCCCTAATGACCGCGGTAAATGGAGCGTACTTATAGTTAACCGGGTATTTTCCTCCATGAGTTGCCCAATCGGATGCATCCCATATAGTGGTATAAACAGACATAGGTTTTGATGGGTAGGATTTGGGCATAGCGGAAAGTGTTTAGGACTTCTCTTACTAGTATATTATCCACTAGAAACCTGCATTTCATAAACAAATATAATATTATATGATCACATATTATTGCTATACTACCTAATATATTCATTAATTATTATTATTTTGTCAATGTCAAAAAAAATAATGCCAAATAGTAAGATTTCATTATGGATTTCGCCTAATAAAATGTGACTAGACATTTAGGTTGAGTGTGGGGGAGTTTGTGTCTAGCTGTTGTTGGAAACTTCAAGTGATACAACTCATAGTGTTTTTGGGCATATGATGTCCATAGTGGCTCTGCCTAGCTTACTAGTTACTATCAACAACCCGTGACTCGACTGGCTGACTCTAAACACAACCGTATTGTAGTCCCTCCTTGCTCTAAACAAATTGAAACGAGCACTTTCTTTTACGTAGGAAATTTTTTGCAGAGAACGTTTAACTTATTTCGCAATGGAGGAAGTATAAAATTTCATGCGAATTTGCCAATACCAAACACTTTTTTGTTTGGAAATCATGGCCATAATTTTATTATTAGTCATTTAGTAACAAACTAGGTTTTAACTGTTTCTTAGAAGAACTTTTAATTTTCTCCCCCACAAACCAGTTGTCATATTAAACCATAATATGTACAAAAAATTGAATGACATGTTTTTTGGTAGGTAAAAAAGTAGCTAAAGTTGGCATTTGCTTACACAATATGATGACTATTCCATATGATGCTGTATTCATGAAACTGTGTTGTTGGGTCGAACCATAGTCGAAACTTCTCTTCTCTCCCTGTCTTTACACTTCCATTCCCATACATGTTTGTTTGCAAAACCCAATTTCTGCTTTTTTGATGCCCAAGTAACTCAAAATCAATTTCATCATGGTTATGTGGAAAACGATCTGAATTAGACATCTGAAATCAAATAAGATAGAAAAATTCAATTGTCTAACAATATATATCTTGTAATATGATATATTTGCATAATTTAAATGTAATACTTCCTCCATTCCCGAAATAAATGAAACGCTTACCGAGGCTTTTTTGATAGAAACGTTTTATTTATTTCAGTCAACTATAGGTCAATTGAGATATGTATTTTCAAGAAATGCATAATAGTCTTATTATGAAATGGATGTTTTGAGCCGAATATATCTTATGCAACCGTTGTATATACAGTTTATGCGAACGTACCAAAAAAAAAAAAAGTAAGCATAAAAGTTGTGACTTACATAGAAGGCAACTACAATACCAGAGGTGAAACCAGGGGGAAGTTTGATAGCAGCACTGAAAAAACCATAATTGTAATGATTCTTGGAACCAAAACCTGAACCTGATTTGATCATATAACATAACAAAATACACAAATGAATAAAAAACAAAGGAATCTAACTTGATCACTGAATGACAGTTTATAGTATTATTAAAGGCATTATCTTCAAGTGTAGTAATTTAACCTACCAGTTTTTTTGTCAAGAGAAATGTTAGCAAATGATCCATTGCCATAAATTTGAACATTAGAGTCTCCAAAGATTTGGGAGAAATCATTATTGAAGGAAAGATGAGGGAAAAGGCTAGTTAATCGCGGTGTGTTCGAGCTCGAAAACGTGTTCTGGGCATTAGTAGTGATAATGTAGCCATTTTTTGAGGTTTGAAGTAAGAAGATGTACAAAATTATGGCATATAAGCAGAGGTTCTTGCTATGCAAGTTTGCCATATTTTGTGAAAGCCACTAGTATTGTTACATAAAATGGAGGAGCGTGGAATTGGACAAATAGAGGGTGGTCTATTTATATGGAGCACAAGACTTAAGAGGCTGCTGGCTGGCTGAGTTGGTGCAAGCTGGATTTTTCTATTTTCTCCTGTCATAGTGTCATTGCATATTTGTATGTCAAGGTTTCAGCTCTTGGTATTTGAAGAAAACAATTCTGTTTGTGTGATAAGTTGTTTGAAATTGAAATTGATTTAATTGGTTTGAATTTATTTCTCTGGTTTTTAAAGTGGGAAAAGTTGAGTATAAGAAATAATATTTTATTACTTCCTCCGTTTCAAATTAGTTGCGACACTTTCACTTTTCACGCCTGCCAATGCAAAAATTTGAGGACATATATCTCTAATTTTGTACTCCCTCTGTTTTTTTATCATTCTCACTTGGAATCTTGACACTATTCATACTTAGAGAGAATCTTCTCAATTTTTTTCAATTTATAAGAAAAAATATAGTCATGTGGGTCTTGTTTGATTCGTCCCAATTAATACTTTATTAGTATTCAATCGTTATAATTTTTACTTAATATATAATGGAAGATATTTAAGTTCAAATATATGCGTTGGGACGCGCACATGAGTATTTTGTGAAAATTATAAAAAGTACATATTAAAAAAATACATATCAAGACGAATATAACAAGATCTCACATGACTATATTTTTATTCACGTATAAATCACAAACGATAGTCAAAGTGAAATTTGTGAATAGTGTAAAATGTCAAAGTGTAACAATTAAAAAGAAACGGAGGTAGTAACAATAGTGTAGTATTATAACTTATAAGAGTAATATATTGAGTTTTGGTTTTGATATTCCGGGAAAGTGAAGGTACAGCAACAGGTCCATGGCAGAATCTAAAGGTTTCACTATAAGTGACGTGGTCTCACAATAATTTAGTATGCACACAATTCTATTTAACCTATAATGTAGTGTGTTGTCATCTATACTCTCTTGGTTTATTAAACTCTTCATTTAGCTTAAGCTCTTTGTTAAGAGTTCAAATCTTCTCTCTCACTTATTTGTACCATTATATGTGCCACTCAATATTATTGGACTAAGTCATTAGATTTAAACAAAATTTCTTATATTTAACAAAATAAATAAGACAAATAACAATTAATATCATCCAATAAGATTACACCCGCATAATAAGATTGAATGGCACTGGAAAGTGAGTCAATTCACCCTTACACACTCATTATCCCTAAATATTAAAATCAAAGTAATACTTTAGATTTTATAACTGAAATATTGGGTATTTCACTCCTTAATTTACATCATCTCATTACCCTAATTATTGACATTAAAATTGCATAACATTAGGTATCTTGAATTATCTAAACATAGCCCATAAAAATATCCGAGGCATCGTCTGAATTAACAAACTAGCTACTACTCCCTCTGTCTATATTTACTTGCTATATTTTATTTTGTACAATTTTCAAGATTTTTTTGACCGTGAATATCTCTTATCCGATTCATTCAAGTAAAAAAATTTAAAAAATTAATATTATAAATCTACACATCGAGTAATTTATCAAGATCATATGTGACAATATATATTTTTCACTTCTAAATTAAACAAATAAAATGGTCAATTTAATAGTTTGCTTTCCAAAAAAAAGAATGTAGCAAGTAAATACAGACGGAGTAACTACCTTATTTACAAAATTTTGTACAAAACTACCTTTATTACGTTATTGTTTGTTGACCACTACCTAAATTTTTTTTATGACGTTTGACTGTAGTTTTATGGTGAGTAAAACCCATGTGCAGGTCATGTGACCTGTTATTTTCCTCATTTTATTTCCCCCTTCTACTTTATTCCCCCCTTCTATTTTGTACAAAGTCCATGTGTATATCCTTAGTTAGGTAAGGAGAGAGAGTGTTAGTTTAGAAAAGGGAGGGAAAAATAGAAGGGGGAATAAAATAAGGAAAATAAGAAGTCACGTGATCTGCACATGGGTTTTACTCACCGGAATTTTTTTTTAGGTAGTGGTCAACAACAATAATGTAACAAAGGTAGTTTTATACTAAAATTTGTAAATAAGGTAGTTTCTCGTAAAAAAGAGCGTAAATAAGGTAAATATGGACAAAAAATCCTAAATAAAAACAGATAAGTGTAATGAATTGTATATTCAAGCATGTGGGATCGAATTGGGTATGTTTGGCTACTGGCTAGTGGCTAGAGAACAAATGTAGCATAATTAATGCGGGTAGCGCTCCAGGTTCTGCCCAGCGTGTCAATGCATGCCTGTGCGGCTGTGCTGTGCCTGCTGCCTCTAACTTCTAAGGGTAAGTTCATGGACTTTTGTAGAGAGATGCTAAACTCAAAAATTCAAACAAAAGGATTTTTGCTAACCGAAGGAGGAACTCAAAGGGACATCAGTAAATGCAAAAATATTAGTACTATTGAGATGAGCTTTACTAATTAACTAGTTTTTAGACCCGTGCAAACTGCACGGGAACTTTTTAGTAAATATTTTTGCTATGATCATTAAACAAATTATATAAACTACAACATAGACATGATAATATCATGATCCATAAAAATGTATCATCAATTCAGTAACATATTTAATAGTTATCTTAGTTGAAAAAAAGTTATTATATTGAACCTTATATACTGAAATGATTACGTTTAAATTAATAAATAACAATAAACCATGCAATATCATGAAAAAGAATTTACATAAACAAATTGGGCAACTATAGTGAGTAATATTAAAACTTTTTAAAATATACACCACGTAAGTGGTAATAATCGAGTTCCCTCGATCTTTATCACAAATTAAAATCTTTAATTAATCTCCTTTTGCTGGTAACTCTTGATATGGCCACATAAAATTGTCCAAGGCTGAAAAAACGGTATGGGAAGATATAAACCAACATGAGATAGAGATTGTCTTTTACTAATTGTCATTGCAAAGTAGACAACCAAATGAAATTGTCTCCTCTAAAACCCATCAAATGGGGTTAGTGTCATTCGGGGAATAAAAATGCACGGGAAGTTTTATAGTATATATGATCTGGACCCGTGCATAATGTACGAAAATTATTTTGTTTATTAAGTAGTTGTTTTTATTCCTAAGCAAGTCATAATAAGCAGGTTTTTAGCTTTTACACCGTGCAAAATATATTGTATAATAATTCATCTCTAACTTTTAGATCCGTGAAAAAATGAATTTTATGTTTTAATACGAATATTTATGTTTCAACAAAACTGAATACATCTATATATTTTATGATTGTGTCAAAAGTTGCTAAACTATAAGATATTGAATTATATACTTAATGATATTTCGCCTTAAATTATGCTATGTAAATTATAAAAATGAATGAATACTACTGTTGTAGTCTAACATCTACGGCTCTTTTTGAGACACTTGGGCTTATCAGAGCCATACACGTGTCACCTGAGTTAAAGAGAAGAAATGCCTTGCATCTTTGGGCTACCCTCGGGAGAGTTAAATGGTCTAGATTCGGCCCGGCGGTCGAGCCCAACAATGTAAGGTGGTGGAAGGAGATTGGTTAATAGATATCCACTAGTCATGATCGCCACATGTCATGTTTTGATTTCTCACCCAATCGAAGCCACTATTCTAGGGGGGGTATTAAGGATAGGCGTCAACTTGCTATCACTATAAATACCCCCGAAATCGGGAGACACACAATTCAATGCAAACGGTGTAAAGTTACTACGTAAAACTACTCTCTCACTTTCTCTCTCTATCTCTACTTATCTCTTACAACTCCCGATACGACTTAAGCCGGAGGGGGAACCACCACCCAAACCTCCGGGGGTGGGTCCCTTTTTGCGAGGTTCGGAAGTGAAGCTCGAGCTTGGACTAGATTGATTCGAGACATTGTTGCACAAGTCTCCAAAGAAGAACATCTAAGGGATACTAGTTTACTTGCTCGACAAGAAAGCACCATCTACAAACTTACTTGTTGGACAAGAAGACGAAACATTTGGCGCCGTCTGTGGGGAGACGCAACGATGACTGATTGTCAATCGTCCAACCTCGCCAGAAACCGAAGTCTTCAGGTAAATGTCGAAGACACAGTAGAACACGAGAGACCACCTCGAGGAAGGGATAGACCCCGTCCATCGTCCGGGTTCTTGGACCGAGCCAAGAACCTTGTCATTCAAGAGAATCTTGAGCGTCCGGTGACGCCGCCCATCTAGAGAACGCCTTGAATGATTTCCGAGGCAAAGATGGTCGCGATGCCGTCCGAGAAAGTATCAAGAGCAATATCTTGGTTTTTCGGCTAACCACTGAGCCGTTCGCTAACAATCCACCTCCCCCTAGGGGACGTTCCCAAGACGATCGTCCAGGGTCCTAGTCGACTCGTTCGTCGGAACCCTCTAGGAGAACGGCAAGAGGAAAGCGACAGAGGATAATGATCAGCGAAGGAAGATGGACTGGAACCTGGTGGTAAGGACCCAGGACCATGTTCGTCCAGCGGGCACCGAATGGAAACGAGATGCCAGGAGAATATCTAGAAGCAAAGAGAGCAGCAGCAATACAACGATCAGCGACAGGTTCTACACCATACCTGAGAGACCCTCCTTTGAGGTTGTCGTCCAGAGGGGAGGGACGAAGTTTAAGTCACTCTCTTGTTCATCCACGACAGGAGAAGACAGTGGCTCAACCCATGGCCTATAGGCGTCCATTGCCTGCAAACACGTCGTCTGACCCGGTGTTAAAGGAATATCGTAAGGAGTACATACCCATTGAGGGACAGATGGGAGCCCTCCAGATTAACTGGCCCACTCCATTCTCGGCCAGGATAATGGAGACGCCCCCCTTCCCAAAGGTCAAACTCCCTACTATAGAACCTTTTGATGGAACAACAGATCCCGATGATCACTTATCTGCTTACAAACATCAGATGTACGTCCAAGGAGTAGATGATGCTACCTGGTGTAAGAACTTTCCAGCAACTCTGAAGGGAGTAGCTCAGAAGTGGTTTAACAATCTTCCACCCAATTCAGTCAATAATTTCACGGAACTCAGTTTCTTATTCACTAGTCACTTTGTTGCCAACAAGCAAGAACAAAAAACAAGCATGCACCTAGGCAAGGTCGTCCAGGGACCTAAGGAGGCTCTTAGAAGTTTCGTTAAGAGATTCAACCTTGAAGCCCTTCAAATCCAAGATCTCAATGCTGGAGTGGCCTTTGACGCCTTCATTAGGGGTCTAAGGCCAGGAAGCTTTAAGTTTGATCTTGTTAAAAAGAAAATCTCCACTCTTGCCGAAGCCTTAAGGGAAGGCGAAGCGTTTATTCACGCTACCGTGTCTGCCGAGGCAAAGCATCCCGAGTCTAAGAAGCCCGAAGAGGTTGTTCGGCCAAAGAAGAGCAACCCCAAGAAGGCCGAGACTTGGGCTATAACCTCCACCACCACTTCATCCGAGAGGAGCAAGAGAAAAGAGGGCGAGCCATCCTCATCCAATCCTATTGAATTTAACAAGGACCAATACTCCATTCTCATGGAGATTAAGGATCAATATGAGTTGAAGGCCCCAAGTGAGATGAAAACCCCCTTATAGAAATAGAGATAAGAGCAAGTATTGCCACTTCCATAAGGATTGCGGTCACGAAACTAATGAATGTAAGCACCTCAAGAAGGCTTTGGAGGAGCTAGCTCGAAAGGGAAAGATGAACCCCTATATGTCTCAAGGGGAAGGAAGTCCCAAAGGAAAGACAATTGGCGAGTCTAAGAAGAAGGAAAGTGAGAGCACGAGACGAGGATGTGGTACTCGTAATTTCGGAGGGTTTCTTCTTTGGAGGACCAACCAATAGAGGACACAAGAACTACCTTAGGGAGCTTGGCCAAGTTTTGTTAGGCTGATCAAACAAAGGCCGAGCCCTTCCCAAGGGTGGTAGTTAGTGAGCAAGATCGGGCGGAGTTGAGGACTCCCCATGACGATCCTTTGGTTGTAGAAATGAAAATAGCAAACTTGAGAGTAAGAAGAATTCGATCGACACTTTGGAAGCTCGACGGACATCATCGGTCTTGCCGACTGCTTGTCCGCATTAAAATTTGATGAGAAGAACTTGGTTCCCGTTCACCATCCCATCATAGGGTTTGGCGGAGGAGTCATCCACCCAATGGGAACCTGTTACTTTGCTGTTCGAGTGGGAGAAAAGGATGCTTTGCTAGAACTTTGTTTATCAAGTTCTTGGTAGTCCGAGACTTGACGGCCTACAATGTCATTCTCGGACGACCAACTCCGAATCACGTCAAAGCCGTTATAGTTACCCACGATGTTGATGAAGTATGAGTGTGATGATGGCAAGATTGGCTCATTATATGGGGACCAGGTGGCTAGGGAGTGTTATCGACTACCCTCAAGCCGTCATCATGGAAGATGTGCAATGAAGATCGAGACGCGGGTTCTTGTGGTGAAAGGAGAACGTCCGAGATAGAGAAGGATAAGACGAAGGTGGTTAGCGAGAGGAAAACGTCCGGGATAGTCAAGGACCACATGGCCTCATTAAAGACGGCCATTGAGAGCCCTCGACGCCTCTCGCTCCCCTCGAGGAAGGCGTCGAGCATCTTCCCGGTAAAAAGAGAAAATATGAAATCATCCAGGGAAGAGCCTCCCTTGTATCGAAGAAGTGATGGCCATCATGGGACTAGCAATGGAGCGTCCGAGAATCGCCCGAGGCCCCGGAAGACGTCCGTGCGGATGAGGCTCGTCCGAGAGCGAACCTTGAAAATTGGTTCTTCACTCTCTTTGGGCTTAAAAAGCCTCTTAATCGGCTTCTTTGAAAGAATTTCGGGACGTATTTGCCTATTATGTTGAAGAAATGCACGGAATTGATCCGAAGTAGCCGTCCATCGGTTAAATGTTGATCCAAAATCAAAATCGTTCGTCGAAGAAGAGGCATTTGGGGCCAGGCTAGAAATCGGGCGGTTGACCAAGAAGTTCGAAGTTGTTGGAATCCAAGTTCATCAAAGAAACCTATTACCCATTGGATAGCAAATGTGGTCATGGTGCCAAAGCCCAATGGCACTGGAGGATGTGTGTGGACTACACCGACCTCAACAAGGCTTGTCCCAAGGACGGTTTCCCTTTGCCTAAGTTGGATCGTCCGGTGGACTCTACAGTGGGTCATGCTTTGGCTGAGCTTCATGGACGCTTATTCCGGCTTTCATCAAATCCCAATGTGGCTCGAGGATCGGGACAAGACGTCCTTCATTGCGAAAAAGGACTATATGGGCGGTTGAGAATGCCATTCGGCTCGCGCAATGCCCCAGGCCACTTTTCAAAGATTGATCAATCTTGTTTTTCGGCCACAATTGGGAAGAAATATGGAGGCATATATTGACGATATGATAGTCAAAAGCCGTCAAGAAGAAAATCATGTTGGTGATTTGAGAGAAACTTTTGAAACTCTCGGGAAATACAAGTTAAAGCCGAACCCCAACGAAATGTGTGTTTGGAGTTTTGTCGGGGGAAGTTTTTAGGCTTCTTGGTGGATCAAAGGGGAATTGAAGCAAATCCAGAAAAAATACAAGCTATTCTAGACATGAAGTCTCCGTCAAAGGTGAAGGAAGTTCGAGAGCGACGGGTTGCTTGGCTGCCCTTGGACGTTTCTTGTCTAAGTCGGGCGACAAGTGCCATCACTTCTTCGCCACCATTAAGAAAAAAGCAAAGTTTGAATGGACGAGATGAGGCGGAGCGAAGCACTACAGCGAGTCAAGGACCACCTTCGGCACTGCCTAGGTTGGTCGGCCGCGAGGGGGAGAAGCTAGTTTGTATATTTGGCGATGTCCGCTCAAGCTGTGAGTCTTTGTTCGCTGGTGAAAGAGAATCCGTCCAAGTCCCAATATACTTCATGAGTCACGTACTCAAAGACGCGGAAAATAGGTACACTCCCGTTGAGAAGTTTGGATTGGCCCTCGTCATGGCCGCGAGAAAGTTAAGGCCCTATTTCTTGGCGCACGGTATAATCGTCTACAACGATCGGCCTTTGAAGCAAGTTCTACCGAAGATGGAAGCTGCTGGACGAATGTTAAAATGGGCGGTGGAGCTTAACATGTTCGATATATCCTTTGAACCAAGGACAACCATTAAAGGGCAAGCCTTGGCAGATTTTATAGTCGAACTTACTCGGCTCCGCCATAGAGCCGATATCCGATCCAGCCAAGAGGAAGAAGGCATTGGACGCTCATGGTTGATGGCTCGTCCACAATCAATGGATGTGGAGCGGGAATCATTTGCCAATCTCCCGAAGGGGACAAGTTTGAATATGCATTAAGATTCCGATTCGAGCATCCAATAACGAAGGCTGAATATGAGGCACTCTTGGCGGGAATCAAAATGTGCAAAGCGGCCCTGAGCCTGTTGAGATCGAGGCCAAATCGGACTCCCTCTTAGTGGTCGACCCGGGTTAATGGAGATTTTGAATGCAAAGAAGCATCAATGAGCAAATACATGCAACTCATCAAAGATGAGATAGAGCCATTAAAACGATTTGTCCTCGATCAAGTACCAAGGTCAGAAAATCATCAAGCAGATGCACTCTCGAAGTTGGCCAGCTCGGCTGAAGGTGATGTGCCAAGAATGGTATTTTGGGAAGTCAAACCCAAAAAGAGCATAGAGCAAGAGCAGATTATGTTTCTCGGTCGCGGGGCTGTCTGGATGGAGCCGATCATAGAATACAAGAAGACGGGACGATTGCCTTCGAGATCCCGTAGAGGCCCAGTATGTGAAGGCTAGGGACAAGTGGTTTGAGCTATGGGACGAGACACTTTACAAGAAATCATTCAACCGACCTCCGCTCAAGTGCGTCACCGAGAGAAGATGGTGCGGAGGTCTGAAAGAACTCCATGAAGGAGCTTGTGCTTCCCATATTGGAGGAAGAGCTTTAGGGGAGAAGGCTCTAAGGACGGGGTACTACTGGCCAACCTTAAAAGAAGACGCTCTAGTCTATGCAAAGAAGTGTGACAGTTGCCAGAAGCATGGAAATGTGCATCAGAAGCCGTCCAACTACTTAACCCCCATCTTGTTCCCTTTACCCTTTGCCAAATGGGGCATGGATATCCTAGGACCTTTCCCGGTGGCCGCCCGGACAAAAGAAGTTTGTGATAGTGGCCGTTGATTACTTCACTAAATGGATAGAGGCAGAGGCCATGCGAGGAATAACAACGAACGACGTCAAGGGCTTCATTTGGAAAAGCGTTATAACCCGTTTTGGCATACCACAGTCTATCGTCTTTGATAATGGCCCCCAATTTGAAACACCTAAACTGAAGGAGTGGTTGGCAGAAAGAGAAATAAAAGCACACTTCGCCGCCGTTGCCCACCCACAAGCAAATGGGCGAGGTAGAGTCCTTGACAAGATTCTATCAAATGGAATCAAAAAGAAGCTAGAAAACGCCAAGGGACAATGGGTTGAAGAGCCTGCAGGTTGGTGTTATGGTCCATCGGAACAACCGCCAAGAACTCTGCTGGGGAGACGCCCTTCATGTTAGTCTACGGCACGGAAGCTGTCTTGCCCATAGAGATTGAAGAACCCACCCTGCGAGTTATGCTGGTACTCGAAGATGCCAACTGGGCTGCATTGCGCACGGCTTTGGACCAAGTGCCAGAAGTCAGGGGCAATGCCTTGCTAAGAATGCAATTGTACAAACTGCGTATGGCTCGGGAGTTTAACAAAAGAGTTGTTAGACGACCGCTCAAAGTAGGGGATCTTGTCCTTAGAAAGATGGAAGCGGTTGGACGAGCAAAAGAGTTGGGGAAGCTAACACCTAATTGGGAAGGACCTTACATGATTATCCAAGAGGCACGCGATGGTACTTTTCGTCTTCGGGATATGGATGGACGACCGACGCCCGTACTTGGAATTTCGATAATTTGAAAAAGTATCACGTCTAATTCAATCCACCGTCGAATGTCCATGAAGTAGTTTGTAGTTAATCCAAAGTGCCGCGGCACATGTTAGAAAAAAAGAATTGTATGCATGCTTCTTGGCCTTCCGTCGAAGCAAAATCCATATAATACAATTCCTACTTTCTTATTTCCTTGTTTATTTTCACCAAGTTAATTCACTTTGGGGCATTAAATCAATTACTCGTCTAAAAGTGACAGTAACTTGGACAAAAAAAAAACCGTCACAATTACCCATTTTTATGCCGAACATCACTCCATCGAAGAGACCGGCCAAAGTATTGCACATACAAGGCCGTCAAACGACAAAATCTCTAGTAAGAGTAACGTCAAAGTCTCACGAGAGAAAGGCGGCTCGAAATAAGTCCTTAGTAAAGGATACTTATCTTCACAAGCACGGCCAGCTAAGTAGTCTAGACCCTAGTAAGGGATCGCTACTTAATGACGAGTGTTGCTCCCTCAAGGAAGCCGGCTAAAACATGCGTTCAGCATATATAACAAGCTCGTCCAATAGTTTCAGCAGGCTCGACCAAAGATTGCCGCTTTCCTTCTTGGCCTTTGGCTCGCCCACCATGTACGGTTGAACTAAGCCCAAGAAGGGGGGGAATGATAGAAGCCTAAAAGACGAGCTCAAGAGAACAAGGTCGTTCAAAACAAATGTTTCAATCATATTATGCAGATCGTCTACGATGTTCAAGACGAGTCAACTTTTGTACTTGGAAACAATTCAAAGTTAATGTGATAGTCAAATGGGAATTGATGAAAATAAGAGGAAAGCAAGTGGCAAAAGTCTTTCATATATATATCATGAGTAAATTTACAAAATATGATTACTGAAGGCTACAACGACAGATAACTAAACTAGAAAAATAAACCTAAAACTAGGCTTCGTCTTCAACATGAGTTTCTTGGTTGTCCTCGGCCTCCTCATCTTCGGCTGTAGCCTCGTCGCCTGACTCTATAAACTCCGGAGGATCCTCAGCACACATGGCCCTATGGGCACTCTTGTTGGTATTCCAGGCGACGGACAAAGCTCGGGACCTCCTCGGCTTCAGCCACATTTCGAAGGCCTTGACGGCCCAACCTTTGGACGTTTCTACAACATGTTCAAGGCCCTTTTTGGCATCATCAAAAGTTTGGGAAACCGTCTTTTCCAGACGAGCGTTTCTCGCCCTTAGAAGAATATTCTCCCTTCTCAGCTGAGCAGCGACAAGAAGGGCGGCGTCTCTCTCACCCTTAAGATCAGTAGAGAGAGTGTTGATGATCATCTTCAGATGGTCTCTCTCCTTGTACTGATCATTGATGGTAACAAGATATTTCTTGTTCTTGGATTCAAGTTCTGCCGACCTTTTCTCCAATGCATCGAGTGACTGACGATGGAGAGTATTCGCCATCTCAATGTCATGAATGGCCTTGTCGCCGGCCGTTGTAGCAAGATGGACGAGGTTCTTGTTCTCTTTTCTGAGCTCCCTCGCCCATTCTTCAGTTAGCATGCTGCGAGCCAGAAGCTGGAACAATGAAAACAAATCAAGTTATTAGACGAGTAAAAGAATCAAAATTTGTATCAAGTATAAAATAAAGCAATACCTCGGCAGCAAGCTGAGACATGTAGCCCACATGCCCAGCAGACGCCCCCCTTAATCCCTTTATGTAGGATTCGGGGTAGCACTTGAAGAGCTCTCGCTTAGTCGCTCCTTCTCCCGGCTTCGACATTTTGGCGAAAGCGGAGAAGACTCCTCGTCCGAATCGAGGGAGGAGGCGGGGGGAATAGCGGGACCTTTGCCCTTATCCGAAAGAGGGGAGAGTCAGTTATCTTGATAGGAATGACAATGGATTGTCTATCGGACGGACTCATGGACCGTCCACCGACCCGCACCGTCCTAACTATATTGGGGTAATACGACTCACCGGACGAAATAGATGTCGTCCTAACAGCTAAGGGCATTTGTGGCACCAGCTTAGCCACCGAGCCGCTGAACCCTGGATAGTTCTCAGCCGCAGCTCCAGACTCTGGTGCAACTATAGCCAAGGCAGACTCCGGTTTGACCTCAGTAGAGTCGGCCGGCAACACGTTGGCGGAACGGCCGCATGAGCACCCTCTCCCCTCCTCGGCGGGCAACGCTCCGAAGGCTCCTTTTTAGGAACCTTGGCTGATGGGGGAGGCATACTTCTCTCCCCAACCTCGCCAAGAGGAGTCGTCTTATCTGCCTTCTTCCTTGTGAAGCCCTTAGGCTTCTTCGCTGAAGGCTGGTCAGCGGCTGTAGTTGGCCTCTTTTTGGACGAGGACGACTTCCCAGGTGGAAGTTTGTTTGTAGGAGCATTTTTCTGAAAAAAGTAAACAAGTCATCAAATTGGTCGTCCTAGGAACAAAAGTTATAACTGTTATTACAAAGACTTCGTCTGAAAGACGAAATGAAAGATGATTTGCAAAGATGCAGACGAGTATGGCCCAAGACTTTCGTCCAAAAAATTGTGCAACTCCGGACGAGAAGGGCGCCAGAAGGTGCCCGTCCAAGTCTCGGACGTTCGCATACTTTTTGGTGGCCCTCGTCCAAAAAATTGTGCAACTCCAGACGAGTAGGGCACCAAGAAGGTGCCCGTCCGAGTCTGGATGTTCTCATACTTTTGGTAGCCCTCATCCAAAAATTTGATACCAATTTCGGACGAGTAGGGCGCCCAGAAGGTGACCGTCCAAGTCTGGACGCTCTCCCTTCTTTGGGCGACCCTCGTCCGAAAAATTAGATGCCAACTTCGGACGAGGATGGCGTCAAGAAGGTGACCGTCCAAGTCTGGACGATCTCCTTCTTTGGGGCGACCCTCGTCCGAAATTTGGATGACAATTTTCGGACGAGTATGGCGCCAAGAAGGTGACCGTCCAAGTCTGGACGCTCTCCTTCTTTGGGTGACCCTCGTCCGAGAATTGGATGCCAATTTCGGGCGAGTATGGCGCCCAGAAGGCGACCGTCCAAGTCTGGACGCTCTCCTACTTTGGGTGACCCTCGTCCAAAAATTGGATGCCAATTTCGGACGATCTCATATGATCCTCGGCAAAAAAAAAAAAAAAAAAAAAAAAAAAAAAATAAATAAATAAAATAAAAAATTTATTACCAATGTTTCTGCCCTCTTCTCGGCACTGCTCTTTGCAAACTCCTTCCAAAGGTTGGCGGTAAATTGGGACATGCTAATCTCTCCCGTCCAAGATGCTTCGAGGCGTTGTGCGGGCGAGTACGCAAAAAACAAAAATGTGTTCGTCAAATGGACTATAGACGAAGAGTTTTAGTTGGATGATTTTAAATGTACCTTTATCATCGGCCAACCTCAAGCCGGGCAAACAACCAAGAAGTCGTCTTGGTAAAACATTTCCTTAAAAGGTATCCGATTGGATGGCCCTTTAATAGAACGTCGGCCGGCCACGGAGTACTCTTTTGTCCCGAAGTACTCCACAACTTCTTCATCGAAATTGTCCTCCAATTCCAGCCAGGACTGCTTCCGTCCCGTATTCGTGACGGACCGGTTATGGAATCTATAGCTCTCAGTAGCCGAATCATTGGCCGCTTTTAAAAAGATGAAGTCGGCTTTCCATTCATGCATTTTCGAAGGCTTCCCCAAGCCGTCGGGAAGCTGGGGGCGGTTGCGGATCCTGAGCCATGTCCCGTCCACGGCCCCGGTACCTTGGCCGCATAGTGGATGTGGGTAAAGGCCTCGAAGAGAAAGGGCTAGGCCGCGTAGCTCGCGAGACGGCGATAAACGTCGGGGACGTTGTGCCAAGCGTTGGGAGCCAGTGATTATGGCCGATGTGGTAGTCTTTGTAGCACTTGTTCTATGAAGTCATGAAGGGGAAACCTCAATCCAGCGTCTAAGGCTAGTTTATAGACAGCAAAATGGTTCCTAGGAGCGCTCAAGATCGTCGTGTCCTTGTTAGGAATGACAAAGGAAAAGCCCGGCATGGGCATGAAAGACGATAAGTAATTAGGGTGCGGTCCTAGTTTCTCTAACCACTTACGGTTGACCAAAATGAAACCCGGATCGAAAGGGGACCTAAACGTCTTCTAATCTCCGACGAGGTAGTAGAGGCCTCGTCGATTCTTCGAGCGCTTCGAATTGCTACCATCATTGCCTTCGCCGACCTCTACCATTTCGGCGCCCCTACCGGAAGTCCTGGTTTCGGGATTTATTTCGGAGTCTTACGCCTCGTAGTCAAAGGGTGCCTGTCCAAAGACCGAGCACTTTGGATCTCTCTTGCCTCCTCGGGCACCCGTCCAGTGGATTCCTCCATGTCCGAGCTATTTGACGGGATTATTGCTTTTCGTCTTAGACGGGCCGTTTGCTTGACGCGCGCCAGATTACCCTGCACAGGTAAAGACTGGGTCGTCTGACTTTCTCGGCCAAAACTATGAAAATATATATACTCGGCCAGAAGAGGCCCAACTCTAGAATGTGCCGAAGAAGAAGTATCGGTTCTAGGGTCAAGACAAGCTCTTGGTTGGCTAAGATTATTTGACGAAGATGATTCCATTTTATTGATTTTCTAAGAAAAAATAAAGAATAAAGAGAAGAGTTCAAAGAAACGATACCTGCTAAGAACGTCTGGGCGATTCGGTGAAAGATGCTGAAACTGGACGATCTATCTCTCTCTCTCTCTAGAAAATTCTCAGAGTTTCTCTCTCTAGACAAATTTGTTCGAAGTGCTAAATGATTCAATGTCTTCGCTCCAAGGGTATTTATAGAGGAATAAGAAACTTGTGGAACCGGTCAAGAATGACCGAAAAAAATCATACAACGGTCGAATATGACCGGTAGAACCCAGGAGAAGGCGCACCACTTTACCTGGATTTGAACTACCTTGAAGGTAAAAGGGCCTTAACCGTCAGATGGGCCAACAGTAAAAGCCCTTTTAGGGGCAAATGTTGTAGTCTAACATCTACGACTCTTTTTGAGACACTTGGGCTTATCAGAGCCATACACGTGTCACCTGAGTTAAAGAGAAGAAATGCCTTGCATCTTTGGGCTACCCTCAGGAGAGTTAAATGGTCTAGATTCTGGCCCAGCAGTCAGAGCCCAACAATGTAAGGTGGCTGAAGGAGATTGGTTAATAGATATCCACTAGTCATGATCTGCCACATGTCATGTTTTGATTTCTCACCCAATCAGAAGCCACTATTCTAGGGCAGGTATTAAGGATAGCTGTCAACTTGCTATCACTATAAATACCCCTGAAATCAGGAGACACACAATTCAATGCAAACAGTGTAAAGTTACTCTGTAAAACTACTCTCTCACTTTCTCTCTCTATCTCTACTTATCTCTTACAACTCCTGATACCTGACTTAAGCTTCGGAGGGGGAACCACCACCCAAACCTCCAGGGTGGGTCCCTTTTTGCAGGTTCGGAAGTGAAGCTCAGGCTTAGACTAGATTGATTCAGACATTGTTGCACAAGTCTCCAAAGAAGAACATCTAAGGGATACTAGTTTACTTGCTCGACAAGAAGGCACCATCTACAGCTTACTTGTTGGACAAGAAGACGAAACAACTACATACAACTTCTCAAACAAAAAAATTGTAGGTACAAAATATACAATATACTTGTCCATTTGTTTTCTTAGTCCTGTTATTAACTTTCCCCCAACAAATTGTATGACCATCTTCATGTGTCAAGTTAAATCCTCCCATTTTGATCATTGCTTGTGCACGCAATTTAGACCCATAAGTTTCAATTAGAGTAATAATTAACACCTCATGTTTTGTTCAATGAAGAATATTCACCCCATGTTTATAAAAGGTTTAAAGATCTGAAAAAACTTTTTATCATATAATTGTATTACATATAACTATACCTTTACCCACAAAAATTATGCATATTCACATTCCTACCTTTTTTCTCTATCATAATGTTAACTTTCACCAAACAAATTTTACGGCAATCTTTCATGTGGCAAGTTAAGCTCTTCCTCTTTCACATATTGTGCAATTTAGACCCAATATTTTAGTTAGAGTAGATTGACCCCCCCCCCATATTTTGTTCAATACACAATATCACTCACCCCCATTTTATTATATGACTTTTTAGCATATTTATTTCTTCTTTTATAGAAGACTAAGAGATAATATTTTCTGGATATAATTGTAAGACATAACTATACTTTTGCCCATGAAAAAAATGTATAATATACATAATACAATTTTCAAGTGTTTTCTTTCTCCAACATGAACTCTCACCCCAAAAATTCTATGGTCATCTTTCATGATACTTTTCATGATTTTCGTGATTGATAATATATCATATGATTCACCATAACAGAAATGCTTTGAAACTTAGGGTGCGCTCTCTCCACCTAAATTGTACTGAACTTAACTGAACTTCTCTTCACCATAATACATTTAACTCTCACCCCAATAATTATCCTGCATTCGTACCTAATAGGAAAACTTGAGTTGTCTAAGGGGGTAAGTGTCATCCACTGAATGAATATCTTATTTTCCACTTCGTTCCGAAAAAACACCATACCATCAATAACGTCATTTCCAAGATGCTTGACGACAAATAAGAATATATATTAAAACAGAGGAATTATTACTAAAATAAGAATGCTAATTTAATTGTAGTATGGGATAAATTAAAAAGAAAACACAAAAGCGTTACTAAACAAAGGGAGTATTAAAAAATTGTTATATTTATGGACGTTGGTTACTTGGTACATGGGTACTTGACTCTTAGAGCATCAATGGTTGGAGTTGGGGATCGGATGTCACCAATGAAGCTCGAATTTTCAATTATGGCCTTTCATCTCCTTCCACATCCTTGTCACTCTCAGCCTAATTTTACACATAATTATATATGGTGAGATTTGATCATAATAAAAACTAAATTTGAGTTATTGATAATGAAATTATATTGGCATGCAATCTTTTATATGACCTAATCCACTTGTTAATAGTTTGAGCATCATCGGTCATGTAAACCACAACATGCGAATTAACCAGCATGTGATCCCAGTGTTCAGATAATTAAGGGGGATAATAATGCATAGTTAAGAGTGTATGTGTAATATGATGTAAACCTTATTTTAATATAAATAGAATGTCTGTCATTCCTAAAAGAGTGAGTGTCATTGTCTTTACATTTTGCTTTTCTTTATCTTTGTTTTTTCTCCACCTTCTTTTTATAAGACTTTCTCAATTGCAATTTTCTTATTTATATTCTTAGGCTCAGTTTACTTCAACTAATCATGTCTGTAATTTTATTATTTGAACTAATATGAATTTATCTAAAATTATTTAAACTTAATTATAAGAACTTATTTTATCTGTAAATAACTTATCTTGTCTGAAATTAAATTTTCTTATTTGTACCTTAAGTTGTCTGAAAACAACATAATTAGTTTGTCTATATTATTTAATCTTATATAAATTTATTTGAACTTATCTCTATTATATAAGCCAAGGGGGGAGCAATGGTGTCCCCCTTGGAATTTACTTAATTACCCCTCCACAATATAAATATTACATTCCAAAAACTTGACATTTAAACCCTTCTACATTGCAAAAACTTGTCAGTTTCAATAAAATTTAATTGGCCTTAATTAGCAACACAATCAATGCAAATTGCACTACTATCTTTGACTAAAATAATAAATCAAAAACTTACCATAACAAAATAGGACACTGAAACAAAAAATACACAGAAATAATATTGAATTGAACAATACAAAAATCAAAGGTGCTTCTTTAAAAAAAAAATCAATTTGAAACACAAACTCAAAAAACACATCAGTGTTCACGAATTGCTTGCAACATATCAGCCTACCCTTGACAACTTTGAGGGTAAAGATTGAGTTGTTACTATTTTTGTTATAGATACTCTCTCATAATAATCATGGTGTGGTATGTTTTTTTTTTAAAAAAACATTTTTTTATTTCTTGCTTGGTAATAAAATAAACTTGCATTACTATTATTAGCATTTGCATCTTCTCGTGAGGTACTAGCGGTGGCTAGCATTTCATGATCATGGTGTGGTATTCACTATTCATTAATCATTACGAACAATGAATTCAGATAAAACAAAATAAATTAGCTGGCTAGCATATCAAGATATCATATGTTATAGGAAAATTTGCCAAAAAAAACTTTTTAAAAGTTCAAATTTGCGAAAAAAAACCTTTTAAAGCATTTTTTGCAAAAACAAACCAAAAACTTAATTTTTTTTGCAAGATGAAACCTATTCCCATTTTCCAATGTGGTTTTTGAGATGCATAGGGTGGTCTCTATATCTTCTTTTAATCCCCTATTTCCATTAACTACAACACCACCCCTATGCATCTCAAAAACCGCACTCGAAAAAGGGAATATGTTTCATCTTGCAAAAAATTTAAGTTTGTGGTTTGTTTTTGCAAAGAATGTTTTAAAAGGTTTTTTTTTTGCAAAATTAAACTTTTAAAAGGTTTTTTTGGCAAATTTTCCTATGTTATATAAGAAGATGATTATACACGATAAAGAAAAAGGATTAAGCAGCGCAAATGAAGAAAGAAGAAGAAAACACAACACTCAAACTCAATTCCCCCTCCCCTACTGAAACCATTTTTTCTTTTTCTCTCGCTTGCCTCCAAATCCTTCCATCTCCCAAGAAAAAACGTAACTTTCATCTCTTCATCCTCTCTCTACCTCATTTCTTGAAAAGTGAGATAGTTGTTAGTCACTTCATATTATTTTCCTGTATACCATTAGAATTAAAATCACCCAACAAAACGGAAGAACAAAAAAACCAAATATATATAATATATATATAACAAAAACAAAAAAAAATCCTCTCATAAAATGATCTAGAAAAATTGCTGAAAAAAAGAGAAAAAGAGTAGAACATCTTTGCATGCATGTGTATATTCTTGCACGGATTTGTAATACATTCATTCAATTGTGTTAACTAAATTTCAAGAATTTTTAAATAAAATCAATCAAATATTGTTCTTTTTCCTGAAAACAATAAAATCATCCTGCAAACATTTTTCAAATTCAAAAACTTAAGAACACACCTAAACTATACGGGGAGGATATGGGTGAGAGCAGCCTACGCCACCGCCGATGATGATGACGTCAGAACCAACTATTCATTATCCTGGGACAGCAACGGTGATAGTTACAGTGGCGACGCCATTCTACTTCATGATTCTTTCTCTCTCCTCGGAGTCGATCGAAGAGTCAAGAGAATGTAGTTGATTTTTTTTCTCTCTTTTTCAACTTCCATCATTCAATTTGTTTAGTTCCTATAATAATGTAGCTGATTTCCTTGATTCCTTCCTATAATTTAGCTGAATTGAATATTTGACTGGAACGGAAAAACTTTGGAAGATTTGCTGAAGTGGAGATTTCCATCTATTGAAGAATCTTTCTTTTACAGCCCAAAATCACGGATATATCTTCAACTTAAGGAAATTGGAGGTTTTCTAAGGCATTCAATGACCGATTTTTAATTTTTTGGAAACTAATAATATCATACATCAAACGAAATCATTTTAATAGGTGTGACACGTGGCATTTATTTCCTTTGCTCTATGAAATTGGCGTGCATTGTGAGAGCAGAATTTCTGTGAGGCTGCCATGTAGGCTAATTTTTTCTTCTTTTATTAGTATATATGATGATGTTTATCTCTAGTTGATAGATTACCTATTAGGTATACGTTTCTGGTGAAACTTACGTGTGGGGATCTTTCAGGAAATTTGAGGAGGTGGGGTACGAGCACAAGCCAAGCGTCTGAGTAGAGATAGATTACCCCAAGGGTGGATCCGGGATCTCCCCTCCGATATGTAAGTCAATGACTAGTCAAAGAATAAAGTCTAAACAGAGAAAATATATAGAGCGAGAGAGTCTAATCGAGTACTATTCATTACCTATATTCATGGGGATATGGTCCCCATTTATAACGAGTGGAAAAGTGACATCATCGAATGGATGTCATTGGCACCCCCGTGGACTCCCAAAGAACTGGGTTAGCATTAACTGTAATTTAGGCGGTCTTATAATTCGGAGGTATTTTGGTAACTGTAATATAGGCCCATCTGAGCTTGGGCCCAAACAGTAGACAAAGTTTTTTTTTTCCCGAATTCAAAGTTAGCCGTGCCAAACTTGACTAGACTTGAAACACCTGGGAATTGGGATTGGCCAATCGTATTGTAGGGTGCTTGTGTTTACTCACTCGTGTAGTTAGCTGTTTTGCTTTAATCTTTATGGTGCTTATAACTTCTTTTTTTTAAGATGGTCCTTATAACTTATAAGTCTTCCTTTTGTGTGTGCTACTGACTTGGCTATCTCATTGAGTTGCCTAAAAAAATTGCCTTTCGACAGGTTTTGGGATCACAATATTGCTTCGAAAATGCAAAAAGAAGATAAATTAATATAAATAATTTGGCAACTTTTTATGATTGTTTATTCGTAAAACTCTTTTCGATCGTTACATTGTTCCTTCGTAACTTGTACGTTATGCTCTTTAGCAGACGAAACCTTAAACCATGTTATTTTTACAATGCCTTTTTGCTAGACAACTTTTTAACTAAACTATGCAACACATGCTTATTTAGTTTGTAGTTGCATTGTCACTTCGTCATTCACCAACGAGCCAACTTTGATATAATGATTCTAACGAGAAGAAATCGAAATAGTAACTACTTAATTAATTAAAGGAAGAAATTTTTGGAATAATTGAACCTCAAATCTCACGTATATAAAGTAGCCTATATTAGCCTCATGACCCTCATCTATAAACTTCGAAACACAATTGATGTCTACAACTTTTGTCTAGCCTTCCTATCTCTCTATATGGGGGTATCATTGGAATTGGAGCTTTACTCGAGTATGCTTATAATTAATTGTTTTAATAGTGCAATTATGTTAATTCCCTAAAATCGTGCTTTACATATTTTGTTTATTATTGTAGATGCCTCGTGACTCATTATTCATGACATTCTTCTTCCGATAAAAAGAAAAATAAAATAGAATCAAAGACTTCCACATCAACCCTATCACTAGGGGAAAAAAAGGAAGTGTAAGCGCTGTAGCGTTTTTGAAAAACGCAGCGTTTAATAGTGGCAAAACCGCAGCCCTTTTAGTGAAGGGCTGCGGTTAGCGAAAACCGCAACCCTATAAGTAATAAAGGGCTGCGGTTTTTGGGCTAACCGCAGCCCTTTATGGGCTTTTTTTTTATTTTTTTATTTTGAATGGAATTAAATCGTGCTGGGCATGAAATGTGGCTAGCTAGGTTTTCTCACAACATCTCCTTCTCTCACAAATTTTCTCTCCTCTCTCACAAATTCTCTCTCTTCCCTCCACTCCTTCCCCTTCTTCGGCAACGCCCACCACTTTTAACCATCAAATTCTCTCTCTTCCCTCCACTCGACCACCACCATCACCACATCAAATTCTTCGGCAACGTCAAACGAACTTCGGAATTTACGAACTTCGATGGAACTTCTCTCAAAAATCACGAACTTCGAATTTGCCGGAGCCGCGACGACGATGAACCATTTGGAACGAACTTCGAAGGAACCTAAACGAACGAAGGGGAACTTCGAAGGTCGAAGGAACCTCAACGATTTCGAAGGATCTATCTAGCTACTGAGTGAAAAGAAGTAAAGAAGGAATTTAGAGCCAAAAAAAAAGAATAGAAGATGGGCAGCTCGGATTGCCGGATCTCGCGGTGACTAAGCTCTTCCTCTGTTTCGCTTGCTTATTTGTGTTTTAGATCTGTTTTCATCGGCTTTTGGTTTTTTAGAGTAATTATTTCTATTTATATTTCTGAGGAGAATTGGTTTGGTTGTTTGATGGATGTGAATTGAGAACGAAGGGGTTGTGATATTTTTTTAGTTTTATTTTTTTTTAGGTAATATTTACATAGTTTGGTTGTGATACTTGTGAATTTGTGATTAATATATGGATTTATGGTTGTTGAATACTCGAATTGCATCTGTTTGGTCGAGATTTAGTTTTTATCACAAGTAATTTTGACTGGTTGTTCTTGGTATATTTAGGAGTAAAATAAATGCAAAAAAATTTTTTTTTTATTTTTTTTGGGTCAAAAGGACTGCGGTTATGGTATATTGGCATGTTAGTGCAAATGCAGCTCTTCACTTTTAGATAAGTGCAGAAGCGGCCGCCAAAAAACGCACCCCCAGTAAATTTGTTTTTGCATGGCCTTCCGATTTTTTCCACTAGTGTATTGTGATCTACTATTTTATGTTCCTACTCAATTGTAAATCAAATCCTCCACTAACACATCCTGTAATTGTTGATGTACTTGCAAATTCATAGTGGTAGCCTGCTACTTTCTTGTTTCTTCTATATGTAGGATAGAAAGAGTAGTACACTTTTGGAACACCTGCACAAGTAGGAAAAGAATGAAGATTTTGCGCACACCAAAAAACTAAGATTTGTGGTCCAATTGAGACGAAAAAAAGAGAGAAAACCCTAGTTTGATCTCCCCTTACAGCATGACGCGGTTGCCATGCCAGCTATTTACTGAGTTACTGGTTTGATTTTTAGTTGGTTGACGCAAGTTTATAAAGTGACATCTTGCATGCCACTTTGCTATCCCATTATTGGTTTGCGAAAGGTACCATACTACCATCTATATTTGGTCAATTGGTCCTCTGGTAGGCGGAAAATTTTCGTCTTTTGGTTTACTCAAATCTTCACTAACATAATTTGCCAACCACTTAATTGGTTTCCATTTTGGAATTATTTATTGTTATTAGTTTAAAACTCAAATTATGTGACAGACGATTTGGATTAATTCTATTATGGTTTACTAATGTGTTTTCTACCAAATGTTTGTTGTGCTTTCTAGTTGTGAGTACTAAGGGTGTGCAATTTTGGACGGGACCGAAATTCGGATTGGAGAGGTCTCCGATCCATAAAAATTAATGATTCCGGGTTTCCGGTCCGGTCCGAACCCGGAATTTTCCTGTCAGGACCGGTGGACCAGAATTTTTGTTTTTTTAGTAAAAAAATATATTTTTATGGGTTAAAAAAAGTTTAAAAGTTAGAAAACTAAAGCCAAATCTTTATTGCCTTTAAGATTATTGCTTCTAGAATTATGAAATTTTAATGTATAATATGTTTAAATTTAAGTAAAAAGAAAGATTTTTTTTTTCAAAAATACAGATTTCGGTCCAAAACTCCCGGTCCATATAATTCCTAGATTCCGATCTACTGGTCCAACCGGTTCATGTCCGGTCCTACCCCGGTGCATACCTCTAGTTGTAACATATGGAAGATATGAGCTGAGAGATAGAAAGAAATGAGAGAAAGGAAAAACCTACGTAGTGCTTTTAAGAGCACCTAGAACTAGGTGTTTCCTTTCACATATTTTGCATATTTTATATTTGCACATGATTTTATATATTGCTCATTTTAACAAAATATATGACAAATGTGCAAATAAATGTGTTTGAGAGCATATAGTTCTATGTATTTCATATTATATAACCGATAGTAATGACTTTTCTAGGTATTTCATATTATAGTAAAATACATATTGTATAACTGATAGTACTGACTTTTCTAGGTATTTCATTTCAACTTTATAATATGTATAATGTAATTTAATTGTATAGCTATTTTGTGTAAACAAAAGGATGACTTAAAAAAACAACTTTTCTTTTTTGTTATCATCATATATACATTATGTAGAAAACAAATTGCAAAACCAAAAAATTGATACAACCCAATCTGTTTTTAGCTAATGCTTGAAATGCGAGGATTGGGGGTTTAGATAGGGGTGAGCACAACCGAGCACCCTAGTGGAATTTCGTTACCTGGACCCGGAACCAGGGTCCCAAAATACTTGGAATTGGAACTGGTCCAACCGGGTACTAAATTTTTGGACCTAGACATGGAACCACTGGGTACCGGGTCCGGAACTGGGTACCCGGTTGTTAGTTTAATAGCATACCAAAATGGGCCGATTGAGCTATAAAATTCAAAATAAATTAGATGGGCCTAAAGGCCTACTAACTGGGAGCCTGAGACTTGGGAGAATTAAGGTTAAAAATCTTATAACTTAAAATGTTAGAAGTGGATTGGACATATGATTTGGACTTCATTATATTTAGGCCAACTAACCACCTCACATATGCCAAAAACCAATTCCACGTACCGGGTACCTGATCCCAGACCCGGTTATACCGGGTCCGAAAAAATACTACCCAGACTTGGAACTATATGCAACCGGGTCTCCTTTTTTGGACCTAGACCCGAACCTAGTTGATCCGGGTCCGGTTCCTGACCCGGCGGGTCCATACCGGGTCCGGGTCTGTGTACCCGAAATTTCTGCTCAGCCCTAGTTTAGAGGTGTCTCATACATTTGACTTTTAAACAATAATATAGAAACTTGGTCATTAATATTAATAATGCAAACATAATTATCTCATTGTAATGTAGCTTTAATTAATCAATTAATGAGATGGCAATATATAGTATCCAAATTCAGATCGGATTTGTCATTTGTGTTAGATATACCTAAACTTCACCTCTTACCGAATTTCGATCAAACTTTTTAACCGATCGACTTGGGACCCTGAAGGATCCGTACTAATTTTTCATCCCAAACTATAAGTCTATAACTACTCCCTAACTACTCTCTCTACTGAATATTAAAGAGTTTGGCGACTTCTAGTAATGTACTGTGTACCCATGTCTCATATAGAGTTATTGGTTTTCACCAAAAAAAAAAATATAGAGTTATTGGCTTAAAATCTAACTCTTACCTATGTGAATGTCATCAGCTCCTGTGTTACAATAGGGGAAAATGTTTTTAGGCTCGTGCCCACCCTATGATTGCCAGAACGTTATTGGCCACTTAACTATTACTCAATTATTTTGCGTTTAGTAAGTGAAGCTATAAAGAGAGGAAATTCAATTATTAGCCCAATAATGAGAAAGTGACTTTGTTGAAATACTTGCTACTTTTGTGTTCTTTGCCTATATGCGATCCCAAGCTTTTGGTATTGTTCATCACTTTTATTTTACGGGAATCGATACTCAACTGCAACTTTTGTAGTAGTAACTCATGTGGAGCACACCATCACCCCATCATGTCTATCTAAGTTTTTCGGTGTATGTAGTTTATAATACCGTTATTGATTTAGATTCAATTTTAGGTCCATTTTATTTTGGTTAATTAGAAAGGTACTATATAAACCTTTAATCAACTATATATGTCCCCAATTTTACATTATGTAATCTTTACTCTCTCCTAAACCTAATAAAATCAATTCTCCCTACCGTGTGGACATAACAAATACATTATTTGTGAATCGCGTTAAATCTCTGTGTTGTTTTTCATTAGTTCTTTGTTAGTTAATTACATCTGTGAGACTGTGACAACATTGTATTTGTTCAAAAGCCATAAATCTCAAAATCCTTGATGAGTTTTTTTCCTACCCATATTGAATGTACTTTTGTGTATCTAGAAAAATAAATATCTAGAGAAAATTGGAAGACAAAGGATAATAGTTTCAACATTGCTAATCAGTTAATTTCTTATACTAATATAACACATTACGTTGAGACCTGAGGTTATAGATATAATACACGCTTTCAGATGTTCCATGGATCCGGATACCGTCTGCCTCCTAGGGACATAGGAGGTCAACATAAGAACTACCATGGCTTAAAACGAGCATATAACGACATTCAAGGCTATTTCGGGGTTGCATCAAAAAAATATAATGGAGTATTTAGAGACATTTTAAGGTAATGCAATAGGTCCCAACCACCCGGGACACGTTACAAGTCATTCCGGATCCCCTAGGAAGGTTTGAGGTGAAAATATTGCAGGATCGGTAGAATTCCGAAAAGGCCCCAAAACTATTAAATTGAAGGTCGTAATACACACTTTAGGACATTCCTTTGGTCGGGGCACCGGAGGACATGGGATACCTTTTGGGGACATGGGAGGTCATTCCAAAGAACTCCAAGGGCTTGGAATAGACATTTGACGACTTTCACAACCATTTCAGGGACATTCCGGAAAAGTATAAATGCATCTTTAGAGACTTTCTGAGGCAACGAAAATGATCCCAAACACCCGCGATACGTTGCAAGTGATGCCGGTCCCGTAGGAAGGGGTTAGGAGAAAAATATGATCGAGTCCGGAGAAATCTGAAAATGCCCCTAAAACCGCCAAATTTGAAGGTTATGATACACGCTTCTGGACGTTCCCAGGCCCTAGGCACCGGAGGTCATGGGATGCGTCCTGGGGACATGTAAGGTCCATTTAAGAACTCCCATGACTTAGAACGGGCATATAACAGCTTTCACGACCATTTCGGGGTTGCACAGAAAAAGTACAAAATGGGGTATTTAGAGCTATTCTAAGACAATGTAAAAGGTTCCAAGCACTTGGGATACGTTTTATGTCATGTCAGATCCCCTAGGAAGGTTTCGGGAAAAAATATGACTGGCATCGGATGAATCCGAAAATGCCTACAAATCATCCAAAATTGCTGGTTATACACACTTTAAGACGTTCCCGAGGCCCGAGAATCGGTTGCCATGGGATGTGCCTCGTGGGAACCTGGGAGGTAAATTTAATGGAATACCATGGCTTGGAATGGACATATGACGACTTTCACAGCCATTTCGTGGTCAATCCGGGGTTGCACTAGAATAGTATAAATGGGGTATTTAGAGGCCTTATGAGGCAACACAAAGGGTCTTAAGCACCCGGGATACGTTACAAGTGATGTCGGTCCCATAGGAAGGTTTTAGGAGAAAAATATGACCAGGTCCGGAGAAATCCTAAAATGTCTCCAAAACCGCCAAATTTGAAGGTTATAATACACGCTTCGGTACGTTCCCGGGCCCCAGGCACCGGAGGCCATGGGATGCGTCCTGGCGACATGTGAGGTTAATTTAAGAAGTCCCATGGCTTAGAACGGGCATATAATAGCTTTCACGACCGTTTCGGGGTTGCACCGGAAAAGTATAAATTGGGTATTTGGAGGCATTATGAGGCAATACTAAGGGTCCCTAGCACCCGAGATATGTTACAAGTCATCCCGGATCCCTCATAAAGGTTTCAGGGGGAAAATATGACTGGTCTCGCAGATTCTAAAAAAGGCCCCAAAACATCCGAAATTGAAGTTCGTAATACACGCTTTCGGACGTTCCCGTGGCCCGGGCTCTGGAGGCAATGGAATGCCTCACGGGACATGGGAGGTCATGCAAAATGACTACCATGTATGACGACTTTCACGGCTAGTTGAGACCCTTCCGGGGTAGCATCGAAAAAGTAGAAATGAGGTATTTAGAGGCATTCTGAGGCAATGTAAAGGGTCCCAAGCACTCGGGATATGTTACAAGTCATGTCGGAGCCCCTTAAAAGGTTCCGGGAGTAAAATATGATCTGGTCCGGAGGAGTCCGAAAATGTCCCCAAAACAGCCAAAATTGAAGGTTATAATATTCAATTTCAGACGTTCCCGGACCAGGACACCAGTTGCCATGGGATGCCTTGTGGGGACATGGGAGGTAAATTTAAAGGACTCGCATGGCTTGGAACAGACGTTTGACGGCTTTCACGGCAATTTCGGAGTTGCACCGGAAAAGTATAAATGAGGTATCATTCTTAGTCAATAAAAGGATCCCAAGTACCCAAGATATGTTACAAGTCATGCCAGAGCTCCTTATGCAGCCATAAGTATCATATATTGGAAAAGAAAATAACACTTATAAGCCCAAGAAAATTGCTAATCATTGGTTATTGAGTGGAATCTTGAACGAAAACTTGTCTTGCTTTGTTACTTAGGTTTCATAAATTTTGACAACCACGAGCTAAAATCTAAAATGCTCCCCTTTTTTTACGACAAAACCAAAATATAAAATAATAAAATATAAGAACATAATTCAGCTGTCATGTCTCGCAATTATTTTCCGTTGAGCTACAATATCGCATCTTCTACGTCAATGGAAACGAAGGCTGGTTCTCTACTTGACCTGGATGTAAGATCTACCATATCTCTAGTTCCGGGATATCGGCCACAGTTTTTTGCGATGAAGTGCTCACAGGGCAGCAATATGAAGCACAACTCACACATACATATACAACAATATACCAATGATACATGTATGAATGATGCATACTATAGTTGGCATATACTTCATAATCCAAAACGGATACATCTAATAAATTAGTCAATTAGAAGATTTGGAATTTGTATATGTAATGTAATCCCAAGTTATGATAAGTATCATCCCTAACTTAAGTTAACTAAAATAGATGGTATTCACAAAAGTAATATAGTCGTCAATGATCTACCTTACAAAGATACGTACCAACTAAATATCACCTGGCATTTACAACATCATCACTTTAAATATGCGTTGAACTTCCTTTTATACCCTGCTTTTTCCTCACTTTTGACCCCCACTCTCCTACCTCCCTCTTCACACACTCCCGTAATTGAAGGAATTTGTCCTTAAACATCTTGGCAATTACTAAGTATAATTAGGAATTAAATTATGAAGATAATAAAGTTAATTATTTTAGTAATCGTATTTTCTTGCTAGAAAATAAATATGATTAATAGGACAATATTGATTGGGCCTATAACTAAAATATATTAATCATATGAGGTCACACATTGTAGCACAAGGTGGACAAAGCAATCCAAATCCATTTAGGATTAGGGTTGGGCCAGCCATAAGGGGAATAGGAGGAGTATTAGTTCTCCTAACTAGCCTATGACTCTTCTATTATATATAGGATATAATATTAGGGTTTAGGTATGATCAATTCATTAAGTTTGTTTCTTTTCACAAAAAGAGAACTTGAGAAACCCTAAAGATCTCCCTAGTGACCGGCGCCTATACCATCAAAAGCAAGAGAATTTTTTCTCTTTCGTTCTAGCAGACGTTGATGTTCAACTGGTGCTCGTGGACTGATTAGAGGAGCAACACTTGTGGCTCTCATATCTTCAAAGCTTGCATACAACGTAACAGGGAAATCATGCTACAAAATTTTAAGCCATATAGTGGTATTAGTTTTGCCTAATTCATAATATTCATATAATCATGTAATTGTATGCAAAGTTATTATTTTTATTCAATTAAGGGAGGATTTATTTATGGCTTAAATTTGCATAATTGATATTTGATATTAATTGATTCGAAATAGTAAATAATTGATTTATTTGTGACTTATGCTCAAAATAATTTATAAAGGTCCGAATTTTTTTTATTATGGACGAAATTAATTGTTAATTCATTCCTAATTTTCGGATTTATATATATAATTTGTTAGATTTTAAATTATTTAATATTTAATTTGATTAATCATTGAAATAATTTGTTAACAGTTAAAGATTTGATTTTTAAATTTGTTAAATAAATATAATGTTCTTCACCTGCATAGATCTAGAATATTATGATAGATGGAAATAATTTTTGGATTTTTCCACTAATTTTCGGAATTTTATCATAATATTTTTTGAATTTAGTTAAATTTTATGTTAAATTTGATTATTCATAAATTTTAAGGATAACAATAGAAAATATTTGATTTTATTTGTTATGATAGTTCAGTAGATCACCCTAAAAATTATTTTTGAATTTTTCGGAGTTTAAATGTTAATTTTCTGAATTTTTTTGGATATAATTTGATTTTTGCCCTAATTTTGAATTTTTGTTAGATTTATTGTTTAATAAAGATTATGCATTCAAATCTAATCTCAACAAACCTAAAAATTTGTTTAAGATTTGTTGATTGATTTAAAACTTTCTGCCCTAATTTTCGGATTATTAAAACCTATTTAAATCCTAAATCTTTAAATAAGTTGTTAGTTAAAGATTAATTGAAATATTTGTAAATTGTTACAAAATTGAAAAGGGTTACCAACCATGGTTGTGTGGCCCCGCTAGTGGTAGTGGAGCCACGGTGGCTGGCGGATAGGAACCAGAAGTGGGGATTAGGCGTGGCGCGGCGCTAGCGGCAGCCACACGAGCAGAGCACGTTCGACGTGCGCGTCTGAGTTGTTGGCGGGAGTTGGCAGCTTTGCTGCCGGCGTCTACTGTCGGGTGGCTGGCCGGCGAAGCGGGGATGCGCGGCTCTGCTGGCCGGGGTCTTGACTGCTGGCTGGCGGGCGGAAATGATGGCTGGTGTGGATGCAGGCACCGGTGGGGTTTGATGCCCTGCTGCAATTTCAAAGGCTTATAGCCAAGTGTATAACGGCAAATTAAATCTCGACACATTGGTGTGAGGCACATTTATGTGCGTGAGATAGAGGTGATCATGGGCCGGGTTCGGGCCGGGCCGTGACTAAAAAAAATTGCCCATTGGTCGGGCCGGGCCAATTTTTTTTGCCCAAATCCCGCTATTTTGGGCAGGGCCGGGCTAAAAATTAGATTAAAAAGTCATTTTTGGCTTGCCAAAGCCCGTCCCAAAAAAAAAATCAACTGGGTCGGGCCCGTCCGCGGGCCAAAAAATCTGCCCAAACCCGGCCCGAAATCGGGCCGGGCTGGAGTTGATCAGCTCTAGCCTGAGATGATTCATGATGGAGTCGTTACTATTGATTTTATACGGTATAATGTGAACCTAGCAGATCCGTTCACTAAACCATTGCCAAGGGAAATGGTGTACAAAACATCGAAAGGGATAGGGATAAATCCCATGTATAAGTCACAAGTGGAGAAAACTTAATTCACATCTTGTACAACGCAAGATCTTGAATTCAATGAGGATCAAACTTGATTTGTGGCTTGTAGTATTCAAAGAGAGACATCCCAAGGTGAGTGCTTGTTTCTACAATGTTGGAGGATGATATATATCTTAATAAACCTTTGATTAGTTGCTCATGTTGTAGGAGCATGTGGATTAAGGTTTACCTATGTGAGTAAGAAGTTTGGCCGCTTCACCAAGTTTGGGGCTTGGCTTGGAACACTCATGAAGTGGATATAGACTCAAGGCCATTAAAGGAGTTGTTTTTACATGTGTGTTTGTGTAAGCTTGTGTGTGTAGCATATTCAATATTTTGTATGGTTGAGTGATTCAATGCTCAGTCATTCACTTTAATCGTAAAGAATGTTATACAAAGTGGAAATTCAATTTTAAAGACATTTTCATTTATGCACAAGTTTAGTTGCTTTATATTGTTTGCAAGTGGACATAATTCAAAGCATTAATACTATAAATGGAGGGGGATTGTTGGAACATTTATAGTTAAATGTGTTTGTTGGTGATATGTGATGATATTACGTTTCGATGTTGTGGCGTTTGATGAAATATAGTGAGAAAGAAGAAAACAGAAATTAAAAGAGGTTTGGAGGGCACTTGGTGCGCCCGCACCAAAGACAATGGTGTGCCCACACCAAAGTGGTGCGCCCGCACCTCACATAACGGTGCGCCGCACCATCGAGTCTGGAACTCGAAATTCTTGTCAGGAAGCCTAGTGCGCCGGCACCATATTGTTCTGACGCGATTCTTCGCGGAGTGGTACATGCTACTTCGTGTGAATGGATGCATGGTTTCGTGCTTTTCTTCTGTAAATCTTCTCTAGTATATATTGGAATATATCGCATATAGAATGGGGTTAGAAACATTCATATACTTGCCTTATTAGGAGATTCATTTCTGAATTTCTCTCCTTGTTCAAAGTAAACACAACCTTCAAACACATTGTAGTGTATATAGTTTGTCATCAACCAAACTTCATAATTTCTTCTTCGTATCTCACAAGAGTTTGCCGTGAACTCGTTGATCATAGTGGGTCGGTAAAATTCTTGTAGGAAAGCGTATCGCTACGTGCTTGGAAGATCCATTCGATTTCCCACAAATCCATATATACACATATAACATTTAACCAACCAACCAATGCAAATAAAAGAATAACGTGAAAAAACGATTGTTGGCATAATCGTCAATTTAATAATTATTTTGGCTTCAGGGTTCGAAACAGGTAAAAAAAAATATTAAAATCTAATTAATTTTGCAAATGTACTATGTGATTTATCAGGAAAAAGTTGGTCGCTAGATAAAATGGCTAGTAGAACGGAATCTTTGAATGGATATAACTTTGGCTCCAAGGCTTGGAACAAGGTAAATCTTTTTTTTCAAATCATAACTTATGAGATCAATGATTTGATATAGCTTGAAGAAAAAAAAAAGTTCGCCAAGAAAAATGGCATGTTTAGCGAAAACTTTGAAGGCATGAAATTTTGGGTCTACGACTTCGAAAGGGGGCCTTTTTAGAAAAAAAAACCATCGCACAACTTTTCGAGATTTACATCGTGATGTGACCATAAAATAGTTTACCTAGAAAAATTGCATGTTTAGCGAAAATTTTGAAGGGACAAAATCCGAGTGTGGAATCTTTAAGAGAAATTAGCATATGTAACTTGTTGAGATATGTCATTTTGTAGCTAAATTAAATTTCGCAAAAATTTAAAAAGAATAACTCTGATTTTGGACTCAAAATGGAGATATTTTTTTAAAAAGTCGCATAACTTTTCAAGTTATACAACGTGATATAGTGTTGTATAACTTGAAAAGTTATGCGATTTTAAAATGATATAGCCCTCTTCCTGAAATAGAGATTTCAGAAGTACCCCATGTACCTCTTTTAAAAAAATACAATGTGATATAGCCAGATAAAAAAAAAGTCACCAGAATATAGTGGCGTCAAATTTGAATGCCTATTAAAAATCAAAAAGAAAAAAAATCCAAAATCTTCTTGCATTTTTCCTCTTTATATACATTCAACCACCAATTAAGAAAATAAAATCATTCTGTGAGAATAAGCCCTCAAATTATATATCTTCGTGGGCTAATATTTGAACATGCAAATAATAAGACAAAATAGACCGGATTGGCGGATTAGTATGTGCAAGACTGCAAGGTTCACAAATGTTGACATAGAGATAACAGACTACCAATTCCTCCGAGCCCATATACAGTCACATCCAGTTAATAATGGATCTGATCCAACAGAATATATATTAGTTTTGGACCCTAAGCCTTACTTCGCAGCCTTTACTCCAAATCAACTCGAGTGAAAATAATTATAACTTTTAAAACGCAAACTATTAGGAAAGATGGTGTGACAGTCACATTGTTAATTAGCTCAACAAAAAGTTCTAAATGTTAAAAGAACATAGGTAATTAGGTAGTAAGTTAAATAGTGAGATACCAATACAAAAGCTGTAAACAGTAAATAATTACTATCAGATTGATATGGGACAGAGGTAGTATTGAATTTGCGATATCACTTTGCTTAGTTTTTGTCCTTTAAACATGAGAGACTTTCTAAATATGCTCCAATTTGATGGTTTGCGCACTTGTGCACTAATTGTGGTTCTGGAACTTTAGTTGATGGAACAATTTGCAGTAGTTGTGGTTCTACAACATTTTATATGATCATTTTTATTTTGATATATTAGTAAAAAAAAAATAAGGTCAAATTAAAGTGAGAGGTGTGAATAGTGCAAAAGTCAAAATGTTGCACTTAAAAAGAAACAGAGAAAGTTAAATTGATACTTTTATCTTTACAAATTGGTAAAGTGATTTCTTTAACTCATAGCTTTTGTTTATAAACTGATAAATATATCCTCTAAACTGATACTTTTATTTTTGTAAATTGATGAAGTTATTTTTTAAACCACTAACTTTTGTTTATAAACTGATATCTTATATCTATAAACTAATAAATATATCTTATAAACTGATAGTTTATGTTTATAAACTAATACTTTTATTTTTATAAACTGATACCTTAAGTGTTTAAACTGATAAGGTAAGTTTTTAAACTTATATCATGTGTTTATGAACTGATAGGTTTATAAACTGATAACAATATGTCAATAACAGATAGCAATTTATTGAGACGCGTCTCAGCCAAGACATTTTCATCTATCAACACACCTCAGCTAGTTAATCCAGTCAGTCGGTGGATATTGGTATGTGCCATGTAGCAAACCAATCAACTAAAATCGAGAAGTAAACAAGTTAATACTTAATAGTAATACCAATTACTAAATAAGGATTTGTCTTATTGTGGTAAGCCCCCAATTCTTCTTTTTTCTTCTAGTTTTTATTATTTTTGTTATTAATAATATTCCATTATTCTCTCTCTTTTTGAGAGTTTTCTACCTAATTTTTGGGTTCTTTCTCTCCTCTTATGGGAGTTTGGAGTTTAGTTTTAGTCTCTTCCCACGTGGAAGTTTAAAAACTGGTATGAGAGATTGTTCCTATTGGTTGAAGTTCAAGACCATCAACATCAAAGTATTGGAAATTCGGATGCGGTCAACCTGGTTAAATCAAGAATTTTCTTCCCCAAACTATGTCAGAATGATAGACTCCCCCATCAATAGCTGCGTGATTCAGCAAATACAAGGAGGCTGTGCTGTATTGCTCGATCTGGTTCATTGTAGTTTATTCGAAGACGAATTTGATTTGATCTTGTGTTATTATATCTTGTTTTTCTTTAATACTTATTGTAGAAGCTGTTTGGCCTTCATTTAATGAAATTTCTCTTTCAAAAAAAATTAAGGATTTGTCTATCTTATGCCACAAAGCATAGGATAAGAAACATTTATTAATCAATAAATGTGAGCCGGGCTTAATTAATGATTCTTAAATTAATTAGTTCAACATTTTTTTCTTAATCAACGTAACCCTCTCTCTTTCTTGATTCATAAATGTTTCTTATCCTATACCACAAGGGGAAAAACTTTGTCAACCCACCATTAATAAAGGCTTGTTGAGATTGTGGTAATGGAATCCAACTCAACATAAATATTAATTTTTTAATACTCTATTAGTAGTGGGTTGTCTACCCGGTGAGGAGGTGTAGCAATGTCCACAAGGCATAAAATAGACAAATCCAATAAATAAATTTGAATCGGAAATCCCATAAATTTAATGCCTTGGAAATGAATATGAAGTATATGAAACAGGAAAATTCATGCGTGGTTTCCTTCCCAGAGCTCTCACAAGTCAACCTTAGATTTAATGATACTTGCACTAAATTATCACAACGCATACCATGTTGTTACAACCTGTACACTCCATGCCCTTATAATAATTTCACGCACTCAAATCATAACTCAAGAAGATTCCCAACCCTGGCCCATTTTTTTAAAAAAATTTCGTTACAGATTCAAAAATTTGATTTTGACTTATTGTTTAATCCACAATAAAACTCTTAACCAGATTATGAAAATAGACATTGTCCTCAAATTTCAGGAAAGACAAAACAAATAGTTTCCAAACAAGTCTCATTCTCATACTCCCACAAAAATACATAATCTATAATGGCTTCAATAGATTTGAAATCACTATGGCTATGTTTGGTAAATTCGCTTTTTCATTGGGCTTGAACAATTTTGGCCAAACAAAAAAAAAAGTGTTTGGTTATTACGGCTTTTGGTTGGTGACTCGCTTTTTAAACAAAATGAAAAACGCCTTAGAGTAATTTTGAATTGACTTTTTTGTCATTACCACAAACTCTAATAAATGTACTAACAACCACAATTAATTTTGCCAAATACTTTTGCAAACAACTGGCTTAACACAACCAATTTAAAAAGCTAATACATACAACCAATATTTCCAGTCAGTCAAACAAGCCAACTAAACCAGCCAAAAACCAACAACCAACAGCCGATTGCCAAACAACCCCTATAACTTTTAAAATCAATGTCCAATTTGACAAGAGGACCTTGCATTGGATGTGTAATTATTAAGTTCCAATGAGAAATTCCCTGGATAAAAACTCTTGTTTTCTTTAAACTTTAGTGGCGCTTTTCATTCGTGCCTGCTCTTTTCGGACTTATTTTCGGCCCGCTAATTTTGGTTCGCTTAGGCTCAATTCGGCCCGGCTTAATTTCGGTCGGCTCGCTCTCAATTTGGTTCAATTCACGTAATTTCGCCGGTCGCTTTATCTCAGTTCAAAAGAACGGGGACATGAAATTTTGATGGCAATTTCATTCAAGAGTTGTCTTTTGATCTTAAATGAACATAAAGGGAAAATATTTTTCTTGTTTGTATATATAGTTTCTCAATTCCATTATTATTGTAACATCGTCCTTGGAACATTTTCGAAAAAATCATGTAAATAGGAGAAAGATAAAGATTAAAAAAGAGTGAGACCTCTGTGATAGACGAGAGATAGAGAAAGGTATTATCAATAGATAAAATTTGTTCCCTAAAATTGAAGGGCTCATATTTAAAACTCTTATGGTAACTACTACTCCCTTCGTTTCTTTTTAATCTACACACCTTCTTTTTTAGTCTGTTTCTTTTTAATCTACATAGTATTGCTTATCTATTTCTGGCAATATGTAACATCTAATTTATCATCTTTTTCCACCCATGACATCCTTTTTTAATATTTTAACCCACTTTTTAGTTTCTCTCTTTTATTTTTCAGTTTTTCTCTTCACGTTTTCAATATTCCTCTCACACTTTTGGACTTCCTCCGTAGTTCCCTACCAAAATGAAGTAAACAAACTAAAAAGAAACGAATGGAGTACTTGTCTCGTAGGCTTGTACTCCTTGTAGAGTTGTAGCCACTCAAAGAACCTTTCTTTTTAACTAGTTTAAGAAAATAGACATTGTCTTCCTTAGATTTGAAGAAAGACTAAATAAATAGTTTCCAAAACAAGTCTCATAATCCCACAAAAATGTCGGCTGCCACCTTTCACGTAAGCCCCATCACCATGCACGAGCAACGTAAGTTCCCTCTTTCAATCTCTCTCTTCCACGTGCCCCCACACTCTCCAAGAAGCCTCATCAACGTATCATCTCATGCCACGTGTCCCCTCATCTCCACCCATAAAAGTAGCTCAACGTTTCAAACGTCTTTTTCATTCCATCCAAACACAAAAAACACACACACACACACAAATCCAACAAAAAATCCACAAAAAGAAGGAAAAAAAAGTCAAATGATACATAACTCGGATGAGTTGACTCGCCGGACATTGAGTTTTCCGGCAGTGAAACCTTGCAAGTCAATTTCCATAACTACCCTTTTCAACTCTATACTTTCTCTCTCCAAACAATTATGCAACTTCAAATCTCCTGAATTTGTTTTCACCTCCAGCAAGAGAAATGCCAAGAATGCCCTTCGCTTAATCGAAGTTCTTCACCTTTTTCTAGAAGGACTACGAGATGCAGGGGTACTTCATAAGATGGGTAAATCCGTCATTTCGCCTTTTTTGGATCTCCACGTGGCGCTCCAGAATCTCAACTTCCTTTTACAAGACTGCACGCGCCAAGACGCGCGTGTTTGGATGCTCATGAACTATAATCGAGTAGGCGGTCACTTTCGGGCCTTGCTCGGGTCGGTGGGTGCCTCTTTGGATGCACTTCCATTGGATGTGGTTAGTGTTTGTGATAATGAGGTGAAGGATTTGGGTTTATTTTTGATCCATCAAAGAAAGCGGGTCCTTTTTGAGGCCCAAAACGAGGATGTTTGGGCCTCAAATATGGTGAAATCGGCATTGGGCCGGTTCCAAAGCCGGGTCATACCCGACCCAAGCGAGCTTAGATTGATCATGAGTTACTTGGGTATCAAGAAGTGGAGTGATTGTAATGAACAAGTCAAGTTTCTTGAGGAGGAACTCGAGACGGGTTCGGGACCCGCTGCCAAGTTGATGGGCCTAATGGTGTATTGCCGTTGTGTGCTCTTTGATTGCGTTGATGGTGATGTTACAAGAGTTTACAACAAGATATCTAACTACAATGTTGGTTGCTTGAACCCGGATGATATCAAGTGCCCTATTTCACTAGAGATTATGGTGGATCCCGTTACGATCTCAACGGGTCAAACCTATGATCGGGTCAACATTATCAAGTGGTTCAAAGCGGGCAACCCCGTTTGTCCGAAAACGGGCCAAAGGGTCCAAAACCTAGATTTGGTGCCTAACATAGCACTTAAGAAGGTCATCAAGCAATATTGTTTAGAAAATGGGTTCACATTACCCATTTCTAAAGATAAGGGATCAAGCAAAAAAAATAATGCTAATTATGTAGTAGATTTGGCAGTTGAAGAAGTTGCTAAAATGGTGGCTGATTTTTTGTCAATTAAGCTAGCAATGGGAACAATGGGAGACAAAAGTAAGGCAGCCTATGAGATTAGGCTGCTTACTAAAAAGAGTGAATTCAACAGGGTATGCTTTATAGAATCTGGGGCAATCTCATATTTGTTGAATCTACTTTTATCTAAAGATTCAATAGCCCAAGAGAATTCTATGGCTGCCTTGTTGAACCTCTCTAAGCACCCTAAAAGCAAGCCCATCATTGTTAACAATGGGGGCTTGACTTTGATCATTAGGGTGCTTAATAATGGAATCAAGATGGCGGCAAGGCAGTATGCTGCCGCCATCTTGTTCTATCTCTCCTCGATAGAAGAATATCGAGGATTGATTGGAAACAACCCGGAGGCAATTCCATCCTTGGTAGAATTGATCCGAGTTGGGAGTGATCAAGGCAAAAAGAATGCCTTAGTCTCCATTTTTAGTCTCTTGTTGCTCCCAAGTAACCATTGTAGGGTGATCAAGGCTAGACTTGTCCCTCTTCTTATCAGCCTTTTAGATGTTGTGGAATTAAGCGAAGATCTTAGTATCAATTCCTTGGCAGTGCTCGCGGTCTTAGCAGAGAAAGTTGATGGAGCTAGGGCAATTTTGCGTGCTAAGGCCTTGGATGGTGTCATAAGAATCTTGTGCTCATCTTCCTCTAGTTCTTCTAGGTTTGTAAAGGAGCATTCTGCATCATTGTTGCTCGCAATGTGTATCAATTGTGGGAGAGAAGTGGTCGAGGTTTTAGTGAAGAACACTTCTCTCATGGGAGCTCTATACGCACTGCTCCTTGAAGGAACTGCAGTGGCTAATAACAAAGCTAGCTCGTTAATCAGCCTTCTTCATGACTTCTCAGAAAGGAGTTCATGTCAACTCACACCTCATGATGCTTTACCACGCGAAAATTTTATTCATGTGTGGTAAACTTAAGCATACATCAAAATCTTTTTTTTTTTCTAATTTGTAGATATATATATACACCACATAGTATTGTTGTATATGCTTTCGGGATCTGCTCAAGTTTTTGAGAGCTAATCCTATACTGTACGAGCTTCCATCTTTTTTATGAAGCTCGATTTGTAGAGATTGTGGTACTTCAAAATTCTTATCAGTAAATGATGTACAAAAATCGCTACATAGCAATAAGTACGGTAAATTATTGTGTAATATGCTTGAGAAATTAGCCCGTGTATTTGAAGGATAATGTCATAGTGTATGAGCATCCAACTTTTTAGTGAAGCTCATTTTGTAATAATGCTAATACTTTTAAATTGTTCTTTGCATTTGATGTAATATGTAAATTAAACTTGTTACTAATATAAGTTCGTTCGAATATCTTATGTTATAGGCGATTCAATAGCTTTAAACAATACAACACAACTACGAGACTAATTAGTGAGAATTTATCTTCGAAAACCCAAAGCAGTAGCCTATCCTAATAAATAAAAAAATCTCCATACTTGGGATAGTGTCTTAATTTTGTGATGATTTTGCATTTGAAAATATGTTCATGTTTAAATGTGATGTCTAGGGATGTTGTCTAGATATGAGATTTGGTTGGATTGAAGTAGTTTAGCCGATGTAGCATTCCAGAGAGTGTGTTGCAATGTATAGGTTGTACACATTGCTCGAAATTCGGGCGATGTCCAAATTAGAGATAATTCTGCCGAAATTAACACTTAAATTAATTTTTAACTGAAGTTTGATGGTGAATGGTACGCTGGAAGGTGTGGTGGTGGGTGGTTGTGTTGGAGTTAGTGAGTGGAGTGTTGTTTTCTCACTTCCAAAGCTGTTTCAAAAGAACAAAAAGCAATTTGTCCCATATTGATAGTTTAGAGGTATTTTCCCTTATTTATATAGATTTCCCTTCTTTATATATGTGTTGAGGTTTGTGTGGGAACTGGGAAGGAAATAGTCATCACATGCGCATAAGTTGTGTTGGGCGAAGGCGTGGTGTACCCTTGTGTTTTGGCGTTTTACATGTTGTACCTCCAATGTTTTTTCTTTCAAGTTTTATCCTTGAATTTTTTATTTGTTTTATGGTGTACCCATCCATTAAGTCAATATATTTGCTGCAATAATAAAAAGGTACAATATAAACAATTTATTTGCTTGGATTTACATCATAAACAGTTTATTGTTCCTCTTTGTTGTGAGGAATATTGTTCTCCTCCTAAAATTCTTTTCTATGAAAAGTAACTATATTCTCCACTAACGTTTTATATGTTGCACCTCCAATGTTTTTTCTTTCAAGTTGTACCTTTGAATTTTTATATTTATTTTATGGTGTACCCATCCAGTAAGTCAATATATTTGCTGCATTTTATAACAAAGGTACAATATAAACAATTTATTGTTCCTCTTTGTTGTGAGGAATATTGTTCTCTTCTTAAACTATATTCCTTTCTATGAAAAGTAGCTATATTCTCCAGAGCTCCACTAATGTTTGTGCACAAATAATGGACAAGATAGAAAAGTTGGCATTTGCCTGAGTCCAACTTTACATAGTAGACTAAAGTCTCCCCTCTTTTCCTTTACATAGCCTTAAGGTGTCCTAAAAGATATTCCCTCTGTTTTTTAATAGATGTAACATTTGACTTTTCACACTTATCGAGACACAACTTATCTCTAATTTTATAATTGTAAAAATTATAAGAAATACATATTTGGAAAGTGTATATATATTAAGACGAATCCAAAAAGATCTCACATGACTATACTTTTCCTTATATATAAATAGCAATCGATGGTCAAAGGGAGTTAAATGAATAGTACCCCAAGTCAACGTGTTACATCTAAAAAATAACGGAGGGAGTATAAGGTGGATGAATGGTTACTTTGCTTCTTTTGAACCAATAACTCCTTGGATGATACTTCAACTCTCTAACAATCTCGTCTACATTACTTGCCCTTTTGCCTTCTTATACAAAAAGTTTCAGGTTGATATCCTTGGATTAAATGAGCCAAAACCAAGACAAAATCGAACCAATAGCCAACCCAAGAATCAAGAACACCGCAATCAATATCCCAGTTGTTTCTGCGTGTTGAAGTTGAACTCTTTTTGGTGCTAAAATCATCACAACACTAGCAAAGTACCCAGTTGTAAGCCCCAACAAAGATGTCAAGCTTATCACCGGAATCTCGGTTCGAAAAAATTCAGGACCATCCAAGCATCCCAAATACAAAGGGTAGAACAACAATCTAGCAAAACATGCACCCAAGCAAATGTTTGCATTGTCTAGAAGATGCACAGCAGTCAAAGACTTGCCAACGAAATCGAACACATTGAAGCAAGTTATTAGGAAAATTGCATACCAATCTCCAAGAATAATAGAATGTACATCTTCAGTAATTGAGCCGGGAAAGATTGATAGAGTCACAATATATATGAGGCTGACACCAAAACCATACCATTTAATTTTTTGCATAATTTCCCAAATGGAACTAGTAGATAAAGAACAATCATTCTTATCGCGTTTATTCTGGCTTACGGCCTGTGTTCGAAGCTTGTTGTAGTGCTTGATTACAGGAAGGTGACTTACCACATTATACAAGAAAAGGCAGATGACAACAAATAAAATTGCGATGATGAAGTACAGGATAGCACTATTCCTTAAACCGTGGATATCTTGTGGATACACTGCTTTGGTAAATATTCTCATAAACGAAACAAGGACTCCTACACAACAATAATTGCACATTGTTGGTTCATGTATTGTTATGTGCACATAAATCTAGATTGGTTATTTTCACATCATAACTTAATATTCTAAGAAAATTAGGCTCAAAGGTTCGTATGCTTCGACCATAATCAAATGTGATCGTTTTTATTTATGGTCGGGCCAGAGAATGATTATTATTCCTGAACAATAGCCCTCAAGATATAGAATAATTCATATCTTATGTCCAACTTTTTGTATATCACCTGTGTGCCACATTATTTTATTGGTTGGTAATATCACTATGCCGAACAATTTTAATTTTAAAATACATTATAATCAACCAATGAGAATAAGTGGCAGTTATATAAATGGTAGATAAAATGTGGGTCAAAATATTATAATTCCATGACATATTTGCAAGTCAGACACTTAAAAGTATGGTGCGAAGTTAAAGGATCTCCATCTCCAATCACCCTCACTTGACAAGATGCTGAACCCATATATATACCACTCAAATATGAGGTTATAAGGATAATCTAATTCGAGGGACAAATTGACGGACTTATGAGTTCATTTATCAAACTAATCTACTTGTTTAGGAGTATCTATCTATACTAATATATTAAAAGGTGTTTCTCAACAAGGAACTGTGCCACGTGGTGCTATTCCTTAGAGTTTTAAAAAATTAGATTATGCATGGTATAAGTTTTGATCCCATGACCTCAAGTTTGCGTACTAATGTCTTAACCACTAAACTAAGTACTATTTGATGTTATAATTTCAATGTAAAATAGTAATAAATGAAATATAAAAATACCCGGGGTATAGCCCGAGCCTAAAAACTAGTTTATTATACTAAAGAGTGAAGGCAAACCTGAAGCAGAAGTGCCAGAAAGAACAGCCTGCATGTAACGATGCGGCAACTCAGCAGCTGAGCCCATAACACCACCTTCAACAAGCGCATTAGCTACACCAGACAGGCCCACGGCCCCAACAGTAACATAAAACCCATAATAAAGCCCAGTTCGGCCCTTAATGTAAAACAAATCAATAAGAGGCACCACAAGAAGGGACAGCAAGAAGAGGCCCAAGCCCAAGTTGATACGAACATAGGCACTGAACTTGCGGAAGTAGAAGATGATGAGCAGTAAAAGAAGTGAGAATGAATAGAAAACAACGGCGAAGATTCGATTAACACTGTGATCTGGATAAAGGTAGTGGAAGTAATCAACGGCTGTGATGAAAGCATTCCAAGGAAGTAGAAAACCTGTTCCTAGTATGAAGTAGATGATGTATGCTAGATTTAAGGAATCTTCTGGAATAATGTTGTTTTCCTTAGATATAATCTCTTCATTATCATGTCTGTTGTGGTTGAGTAGAGAGATTATGGCTTCTTCTTTAGCTTCCATTTTCTTTAGTTGTGGATTAGTAAGTTGTGACTTGTGAGCCAGGCCACTAAAATACTAGATTGTGAGTTGTGGTTTAGCTTGTTTCCATGATATAATTGCCAGGGGAGGCAAAGGCTATATGCAGCGTGAGCAATTGCACAGGGCCCCAATATATAAGGGCCCAATTTTATTAGTTGTCCGCCCAAAGTGAAAAAATAATAAATAAATAGATCTGATTAAAGGTAATGTTGGATGCAGATTCAAAGAGGTTAGTTCTATATGGTGTTCTACTTCATCTCTTCCTGTTCTCCAAAAAAAAAGTCCACATTACTGACTTTAATTATTCACTAAAAAATTTCAATACATACAAATTAATTTAGCACAAAGCCTTGAGTTATATGAGACGTCCCTAATAATTGTTTGCGTCGGCAATTGACATTTTGTTACAAGTAAAAGTTGTAGTTTGATATGGTTGGGCAGTGACTTGCACATTAATTAAGGTGTAGGAGTTTGGGACCTCTTACATATATTTTGGGAGAAATGGGGATGACAGGTGGCGGTGCCTTGGTTTTTTTTTTCTTCTAATTGTATTATTAGCAAGAATTGAGTAAGTCATTTAATTTCAATTATATATGCATATAAAACATTATTATAATTTATTCTAATTGTATTTCTAAGCTATATTGAACTCTTTCTTTCTTTAAGTTTATAATAAAAACTAGTGATGAATACTTTAATAAGTTTTTTAGAAGTAAATTAGCATCATTGATATGTTAACTCATTGAAATAATGACTATATGAGCTCCATATTTTCTATTCAAAGTCGTGAGTTCAAAGCATATTACTAGGAAAATTGTTTTTGAATGTAAGGTAAGAACTTTTACATGAGAGAGAAGTGACGTGTGACGGACATACCTGCCATGTTATTAATGACATATCAAGCTAAGCTTGGCCTAGTGGTAAGGAAAGAACCTTCCAACTTCAAGGTTGGGGGTTCGATCCTCACTAGGGGTACTTTAGCAGAGGGTTTTCCCTTACCATCCCTCCACTCTCAAAGTGTCTGCCCGCAAACCTTGGCCGGGTTAACCTGCGAGAGGTTTCGGTCTAGCAAGACCCTTCATCTTACCATAGGATCCCTAGTGGGGGGCCCAAAAGATGTTATTAATGACATAGCATCATGTTAGGTTTGAAGGGGGCCGACACGTGACATACAACAATACTTGTCCATGCATTTTAAGTAATATATGTTGATTAATTTAAATTACTTGATTAGGCAATAATTACATCCAATAGCTAGTAACTTTTCAAACTATTAAGAACTTAAGGTCTTATAAACCGATTAGGATAATGGATAGTATGAGTGTACATCTACTAGTTATCAGTTTATGACCGAAACATAAAGCGATTAAAAGGTTACTTTGCTTCTTTTGAATCAATAACTCTTTGAATGATACTTCCTTCAACTCTCCAACAATTCGGTCTTCATATTGGTCTCGGACCTTCTTATGCACAAAAAATCAGGTTGGTATTTTTTGATTAAATGAGCCAAAACCAAGACGAAACTGAACCAATAGCCAAGCCAAGCATCAAGAACACCACAATCAATATCCCAGCTGTTTCTGCATGTTGAAGTTGGACTGTTTTGGGAGCTAAAATCATCACAACACCGGAAAAGTACCTATCCGTAATCCCCAACAAACATGTAAAGCTTATCACAGGAAGCTCGGTTCGAAAGAACTGAGGACCATTCAAGCATCCCAAGTACAAAGGGAAGAACAAGAATCCAGCAATACATGCACCCACGGCAATTTTTGCATTGTCTAGAAGATACACCGCCGTCAAAGACTTGCCAATGAAATCGAACACATTGAAGCAAGTTATTAGGAGAAGTGCGTACCAATCCCCAAGAATAATAGAATGTACATCTTCAGTCACCGAGCCTGGAAAGATCGATCTAGAGACAAATTTTACAATGATAATACTAAAACCATACCATTTCATTTTGTGCATAATTTCCCAACTAGAACCGGTAAATAAAGAACAATCATCTTGATCGTGTTTATCCAGGCTTACGGCGTGTGTTCGAAGCTTGTTGTGGTGTTTGATGACGGGAAGACGATTCACCACATTATACGAGAAAAAACAAATTACAACAAATAAAATTGGAACAATGAAGTATAGGATGGCACCATTCCTTAAACCATGGATATCTTGTGGATACACTGCTTTGGTAAAGATTCTGAGAAACGAAACAAGAAGCCCTACAAACAATAAACGCACATCGTTGGTTCATGTATTGTTTAAGTGAACTTTAACCTCACTTCAAAAGCTTTAATTTATAAATGTTGACGACATCATTGAAATAATGAGGGTAATCGAAAAATATGAATCATACCCATCACAAACATATTCGACGTGTTAGATAAGACAAGTTACCCATCCCATAAAGAATAAAAATCACATGGGACGATGGTGTTTTATTTTGACTTCGATCAAATGAGCTTTCCATGTTGCCTAGAAATCGTGTTATCTCTTAGCAACTTAGCATTACATGCTTTTCAGGCCCGTCCCTGACATTTTGGAAGCCCTGGGGCGAACTAAGAAAAATGGGCCCTCTTTAATGTCTACTACTATTCTTAACATATTAATGGTCAAAGCTCGGTTGAATATGAGTTTCTTAACTCATGAAATCTGGATTCATTTTAGCTTACATTTTTTATAAGGTACCCACTTTATAATAGTTTCGTTTTGACATTTACGATTTTATTAACATCTAATATATTTGACTATCCTATTTTATTGATTCGTACAATTTTTGTAAAATAGAACATTTTGAATGTCATATACATTGAGATAAAGTTAATAACATTTCATATTAACATTTGTTCTTATGTATTAGTAACTTCATAGTCGAACTAGAGCAAACGAACAATGTAAACATAAAAATTGAAGAATTATATAAAATCGAAGGGGGTGTGAAATAGCTAAAGCATAGTTATTCTATATGAGAAGGAAAAAAACCACTTACTAAAGATTAAATAGTTATTTAAAACCATTGGAAATAAAAGAAAACCAAAAAAAGAAAAAAAAAGAAACTGAATCTTTTAAATCATTGAAAACAAAAGAAAACCAAAAAAAAAAAATTAGAAAGCTAAAAGACAAAAAAAGAAAACAAAAGAAAAGCAAAAAGAAAAAATAGAAAGTGAAAGACAAAAAACTGTACTTGGGATTCGAACCCGGGATGAGTGAAATGCAAGGACTTAATAACTGGCAACAAACCAAGGAGCTAACACTATACAAGATGAATATAATGCAATACAGATTTATTTATCTTAATTAGCAGATTGAAAAAAAATGAATTAGGCCTTTTCTCCCTAGGCCCTGGGCGGGCGCCCCTCCTGCCCAGGCTCAGGGACGGGCCTAATGCTTTTGATATCTTTGTTTCCTAAATATAGGCTTTTGATTTTGTGGCTAAACTATATTATATCTAGCTTTGATCAATAACAGTTTCTGACTAAGCACACAATAGTAGAAATTGAATATCTCTCATCTGATAAAAATGTGTATTAACATAAATCTAGATCGGTTTTCACATCGTAATAACTAAACAGTATACATATCCTACAGTATTAAAATTGGTCACAACACCATTAACTATAGCTCGGGTGCACCCAAGACCACCAACTATGACTAGTAGTTTAAACACCACGCACCAACTACGGTGTGGGGTGCAGTCTGTACCACCAACTACGGGGTGGGGTGCAGTCTGTACCATAAAAACACACCGTCTTCGGCAATATTTTAGGCTTCTGGCCTCATTTATGGTACGGAATGCACCCACCACCATACTTGGTGGTGTTTAGGCTACTAGTCGTAGTTGGTGGTGTTGGGTGCACCCGAGCTATAGTTCAGGGTGTTGAGGCCAATTTTGCCTACGATATATTAGTGTGGTATTTACGAGTCAAGCACTAGAGAGTAAGCAGTGGCGGACGCACCTTTAGTCCTGGTGGGTCACGTGACCCACCATTCCCCCAGAAAAAAAAAAAAATTTTAAAAAATTTTAGGTTTAGGAAACGCGTCTTCTACTCTCTCTTCCTTCCTCGCTTCAGTCATTTCTTCCTCTCATCCTCTTAACTTCTCTCATCTCTACTCAGTTACTCACGCCACTGTTCTCGCCGACCGCCGTCAGCCGTCCCTGGCCTGAATCGTTTGAAGGTTGCTCTCAAGATTTCTCTCAACTTGCGACTTGTGACTTGCGAACCTCTCAAGAATTCGATTTCACTCAAGAATTCGATTTCACTCAAGAATTCGATTTCACTCAAGATTTCTCTCGCTAAACGTCACTACATCAGGTATTCAGGTTAATTTTTTGTTTTTTTTGTTTGAAATTCAGTTTCATTGGTTTAATGGTTTAGTTTTTAGAGATTTAGTTGAATTTGTGTGGAAATCTGTTGAAGATTCAGTTTCATTGGTTTAATGGTTTAGTTTTTAGAGATTTAGTTGAATTTGTGCGGAAATCTGTTGAAATTCAGTTTCATTGGTTTAATGGTTTAGTTTTTAGAGATTTAGTTGAATTTGTGTGGAAATCTGTTGAAGATTCAGTTTCGACGCTACTTGGAAATTGGAATGTTGTTGAAGATTCTGGTAATGGCGTAGATGTGGTGGATTTGTAGTGTATGATTCGAGTTTACTGAAAAATTAACATGTATTTTGAATTTGATTGAGTATTTTGTGTAGGAATAATGTTTTTCACTAGTTCTTGTTCTAGAATTTGTGTATTTGACGCTGCTAGATCAGTAATTTGAATCAAAGTTGATATTCATGAATCATGAAGTGAACTAGTGAAGTAATGTAGACATATAGTGTGGTAGATTTGAGGAGTTTGTACTTCAAACTAGCAACCGACATTAAAATGTTTGAATTAGAGCATTTTTTTTTGTGTGTTATATGTATTGTTGTTAATTTGATATTATTTGTTACGGTGGCTAAATGGTGAATGATGATTGTGATGCTATGAGCTTTGGATTAGCTTTGAAGAACGATTGATTGTGTTCAGGTAATGCACTAAAACTCTTGTTTTAGGATTTTTAGAATTGGACCTATCATGTGAAGTTTCGGAGAGGCCATGAATGAGCCTTTGGTTTTATGTGTTTTATGTGCTGGTGGAATTAGTTGGAGATGGATAGGATTTCCCTCTAATGTGAAATTATTTGGTATATATGCATAATGTGTTGATATGAGATTAAATTTGAATAGTTTAAGTGAATTTGATTGATATGTTTGACAAATTGAATTGTTGTATCTAATTAAAAATTATAATTTAAATTTCAGAATGAAAAGAAAGAAAACGCAACCGAATATCTCAAGTTTTTTTACAAAAACCACACCAATACCTCCTCTAAATCCTCCTTCTATACAAAATCCTCCCCCTTCTCAATCTAATGAACAAAATCCTCCCCCTTTGCAATCCAATGAACAAAATCCTCCCCCTTCTCAATCTAATGAACAAAATCCTCCCCCTTTGCAATCCAATGAACAAAATCCTCCCCCTTTTCAATCCAATGAACAAAATCCTCAACCAACTCATGATAATGAACAAAATCCTCCCCACCATGTAAGTGAGCAACAATCTTCTCCATCACACGATTCCCTTCAAGATGGACAATCTCATCCTCAGGTTTATGGTGAAAGATTAAGTTCATTTGATATAGCTAATCTTCCACAAGACCCGGGAAAAAGGAGAAAGATTACTGATTTTCATAAGAATGATAGAGATGTAGTGAGGAGAACATACATTGACAGAGGGCTTTGTCAACCTAAAAATTTTGTGTTCCCTCAAACGCTTATGGGCTTAAAAAAGCGTCGATTTAATGTTGAGTGGTTTGATACATGGAAAACTTGGCTTGAGTATAGTGTTGAGAAGGATCTTGCTTTTTTGTTTCATTTGTTATTTATTCAAGGAGGATAATACGCCGGGAGGTGATGCTTTTGTTGGTCATGGTTTCAAATCTTGGAATAGATTAGATATAATTAGAGGTCATGAAGGTAAACACATGAGTGCTCACAACAATGCTGTGGTTGCGATGGAATTTTTCAAAAATCAGTAGAATAGCATTACCACTTGTTTATCACAACAAACAAAAGAATCCATGACTGCGTATCGAAAGCGATTAGAGGCTTCTATTGAAACCATCAAATGGCTTTTACTCCAAGGGTTGCCTTTTCGTGGTCATGATGAAAAAGAAAGTTCATCGAATAAGGGTAATTTTATTGCACTATTGACTCTTCTTTCACAACATGATGCTGAATATTCTAAAGTTGTTTTCAAAATGGCCCCTGGTAATTGTCAACTCACTTCTCCAATTGTTCAAAAAGATATTATCAATGCTTGTGCAAAAGAGACCACTAAAGCAATACTTGAAGATCTTAATGGTGGTTTTTTTTTTCTATTCTCGCTGATGAGTCTGCCGATGTATCTGATAAAGAACAAATGGCTCTTTGTTTGAGATATGTTGATAAAAGAGGGGAAGTTTGTGAACGTTTCCTTGGTGTTGTGCATGTTCCTGATACAACTTCTTTGACTCTTAAAGGGGCTATTGAGTCTTTACTTATTGAGTATTCTTTAACTTTCTCTCAAGTTCGGCGGCAAGGTTATGATGGGGCAAGCAATATGCAAGGCTCAATTAATGGCCTCAAATCTTTGATATTAGCTGAATGTCCTCAAGCATACTTTGTACACTGCTTTGCACATCAACTTCAGTTGACACAAGTTGCCATTGCTAAGAAGAATTCAGATTGTGGTTGGCTTTTTGTTGATGTACTTGCACCTCTCTTAAATTTTGTGGGAGGTTCACCAAAGAGGAGAGAATTTCTTCGAGATAGACAAGCACAACGAGTTGTAGAAGCATTATCATTGGGTGAACTTCAAACAGGAACGGGTTTAAATCAAGAACGCGGCTTAGGTAGGCCTTGTGACACTCGTTGGGGATCTCACTTCAAAATAATCTTGAATGTGCTTGATTTATATCCTACAATTCTTGATTCACTTGATAAAATTGGAAGTGTTTCCGATACAATTGATTCAAATAAAGCACAATCTATTACACATTTGTTGATGTCATTTGATTTTGTGTTTGTGGCACACTTGATGGTCGCTATATTTGGAATTACAAATGAGTTAAATGTGGCATTGCAAAAACGTGATCAAGATATTGTAAATGCAATGGCGATGGTTGATATAACCAAGTCTAATTTGCAAAAGTTGAGAGATGAAGGATGGGATTCTCATATGGAGAAAGTCACTTCTTTTATGCTGAAATATGAAATTGAGGTTCCAAGTATGGATGAGAGATATCTTGTTCCTGGAAGAAGGATGTTTAGAGGTAAGACTCCACAAGTGACAAATCTTCATCATTTTCGAGTTGAAGTTTTTCTAAGCGTCATTGATATGCAATTACAAGAACTTGAAAGTCGATTTCCGGAGATGAGTAAGGAACTACTTCTGTGTATGTCTTGCTTTAATCCTGCTAATCGGTTTTCTTCCTTCGACAAGAGAAAATTGATTCAACTTGCCAAATTCTATCCTAATGAATTTTCAAGTACTGAATTGATGTTTTTTGAATATTCACTTGAGAATTTCATAGTCTCTGTTAGAGAGGATGAAAGATTTTGGAATTTGAAAAGTCTTAATGAGCTTTCTATGAAATTGGTTGAGACGGTAAAACATGAAACTCATGATTGGGTGTACTTGCTTTTGAAGTTGGTACTGCTTCTTCCCGTGGCAACGTCAACTGTAGAACGAGCATTTTCCTCCATGACACAAGTGAAAGATAAATTGCGTAACAGCATGGGAGATCAAATGTTAAATGATTGTTTGATTACTTATATAGAAAGAGAATTGTTTTTAAAGGTTAGCATGGATAATATTGTAAATCGGTATCAAAACATGAAAACTCGTCGAGAACAATTGTAATAATTTTTAGGTACTATTTTATTGTAGTATGAACTATTATTAGCTATGAAATGATTTTATTTGAAGTAGTTTTTTTTTAAATTCATGGATTATCATGTATGGATGTGTGTATTCGAACCCGCACCCGTATCCGTTTCTGTGCAACCTAATCAGTAGTGACCCACCATTCATAAATTCCTGGATCCGCCACTGGCACCGGGGTAGGACCGGACATGAACTGGTTGGACCGGAATCTGGGAATTATGAGGACCGGGACCGGGAGTTTTGGACCGGAATCTGTATTTTTCAAAAAAAAAAATCTTTCTTTTTACTTAGATTTAAACATATTATACATTAAAATTTCATAATTCTAGAAGCAATAGTCCTAAAGGCAATAAAGATTAGGCTTTAGTTTTCTAACTTTTAAAATTTTTTTAACCCTTAAAAATATATATTTTACTAAAAAAAAAAAAAAAATCCGGTCCACCGGTCCGAACAGGAAAATTCCGGATTCGGACCGAACCGGAAACCCGAAATCATAAATTTTTATTGACCGGAGACCTTTCCAATTTGAATTCCGGTCTCGTCCAAAACTGCACACTCCTAGTACTTACAACTAGAAAGCACAACAAACATTTGGTAGAAAACACATTAGTAAACCATAATAGAATTAATCCAAATCGTCTGTCACATAATTTGAGTTTTACACTAATAACAATAAATAATTCCAAAATGGAAACCAATCAAGTAGTTGTTGGAATTAAAGCCTCAAAGTTAGCCTTAGTTATGGAGTATTTCCTTGTTTGGTTTTGTTCATGAAATACCCAAGTCCCACATGGAAAGAATATAAAGGTCCTACCTTGTTTATATACTATTATGTTCCTTTTAGCTTTGTTGAACAATGGGCTAGAAGAATGGCAAGCCACACACGCGCGCGGGCGTGGGCTGTGGGCCTGCGGTCCGTTTTATTATCAGCTTTAATTTTTGGGACTTGTTTGTTCCGTTATTTCTTTTGCGAGATTCACGCAATCATTTTGTAACGGCAAATCAATTCTTGCCGTTTTGTCGCAGCTTTCACTCCATAATTTCCTCCCAGAATTTTTCATTGTCGTTTTAACTTTGCTCCTCTATTCTATATAAATCCTCTCTCTGGTTAATAAAGATATAGATTATTATTCAGTCTTCCTCTCCACACAAAATTGTTCTCCAATATTTCGGGCTTAGTTTTGTCACTCCATCCGTCTGCTTGTGAGTGCACACAATCGGGCGGCGCTGTGTTAATCCTGGAGGGTAGTCGTCGGGAGGAAGCTTGCACCTGTGCTGCGGCGAAATCACCTTTAAGGACAGTGGATCTCTCCACGTCACAACATTCTGTTTCTTTGTTTCTCCTTTCCAAGTAAGATCGTTCTAACTATTTCTCTGTGTTCTGTCTCCTTGCGTGATAGTGCTAACAATCTTTAAGGTGATTTAGTATTATTCTCTTGCTATGGCATCTCGTATGACAATTCCTGATATGTCTAAGATCGAGTCTCTTGAGGGGAAAAACTATAAACGTTGGGCTGTCAGGGTTAGGTTTTACCTTGAACAAATTGATGTGGCTTATGTGCTTGATGATCCTGTTATCCCTTCTGATGAGACTGAGAAACTAGCTTATGAGACTAAATTTGCTAAGGATGACAGAACCTGTAAGGGGATGTTATTACATTATATGTCCAATGCTCTGCTTGATATTTACATGACTTATAACCATGCTAAGGACATTTGGGATACCCTGGAAAAGAAATATGGTGTTGATGATGCTGGTTCCAAACGCTATTGTATTAGTAAGTGGCTTAATTTCATGATAGATAATGAAAAACCTATTATCGACCAAGTTCATGACTATGAAACTATTTGCACCAATATTGCTGCTGAGGGACTTGTTATTTGTGAGTATACCCAGGCTATTGTACTTATTGAGAAACTGCCACCTTCTTGGAAAGACTATAGGAACCAACTTATGCACAAAAAGAGAGACCTTACCCTTGAAGAACTTGTTGGTCATCTGAAAATTGAGGAAGAAAACCGTCTTAAGGACAAACCCTCTAGTCATGCTGTATTTCCTAAAGCTAATCTTGTGGAGTCCAAACACTCCAATGATGACAGGAACAAACAGAAGACAAAGAGTTTTCACAAGGGAGACAATAGTCTCAAATCTCATGGAGGTGTGCGTAAATACGGAGTTCAAAGGCAACTGTCATGAGTGCGGTAAACCCGGACACAAAGCCGCAAACCGAAAAACAAAAGAAGAACCAAGCAAACTTGGTAGAAGCGATTGAAAACTTTGTTCTTTGTTGTATCCGAGATCAACCTAGGCGGAGATACTGCTGAATGGATCGTGGACACAGGAGCAACGAGGCACATATGCACCAACCGAGCCATGTTCAATCAATATGAAAAGCTGGAAGGTGAAAATGTGTTCATGGGCAACTCTGCTTCAGCAAAAGTCAGCGGCAAAGGGAAGATTACTCTCAAACTCACTTCTGGAAAATTGCTTACTCTTACAAATGTACTTCATGTTCTCGAAATGCGTAGAAATCTAATTTCTGGAAGTTTGTTAATTAGGGCTGGTTTGAGGTTGTCTTTTGATTCTGATAGACTTGTCATCACCCAAAATGGGGAATTTGTGGGGAAGGGATATCGTAATGGGGGGCTTTTTGCTGTTGATGCTACTGTTGAACTCATGAATAAATCTGCTTCTACTTCTTCTGTTTATATTGCTGAGTCTATTGATTTATGGCATTCTAGATTAGGTCATGTGAATGCAGCCTCCATAAAACGGCTAAAACAGTTGAATTTGATACCTAGTTTCTCCAATTCTGATTTGCCTAAATGTGAATTTTGTGTTGAAGCTAAATTTGCTAGGAAGCCTTTTAAATCAGTTGATAGGCAATCTGAACTTCTTGAACTGATTCATTCAGACTTAGGAGACTTTAAGAACCATGAAAGTCGAGGGGGGAAGAAGTATTACATAACCTTTGTAGATGACTTTTCCCGTTACACCGTAGTATACCTTCTGAAATCTAAATATGAGGCAGAGGGAATGTTCTTAAAGTACAAAGCTGAGGTTGAAAACCAATTGGATAGGAAAATTAAGAGACTTAGAAGTGATAGGGGAGGAGAATATGATCCCACTTCCCTTAAGACCTTTTGTGAACAAAATGGGATTATTCATGAGTTGACTGCCCCTTATACCCCCGAACAAAACGGTATAGCTGAAAGGAAGAATAGAACCCTTAAGAACATGATGAATGCTATGTTGATTAGTTCTGGACTTCCTGATAACATGTGGGGAGAGGCTATTTTATCTGCTTGTCATGTCTTGAACCGTGTGCCTCATAAGAAGTTAGACAAAACCCCATATGAGATGTGGAAAGGTCATATCCCTAACCTCAAATACCTGAAAGTGTGGGGGTGTCTTGCTAAAGTTGCAATACCTTCCTTTAAGAGGGACAAAATAGGACCAAAGACTTGTGATTCGATTTTCATTGGTTATGCTTTTCATAGTGCTGCTTATCGCTTTCTTATTAAGGATGCTAGAGGTTCTTATGCTTGTGGTTCTATTGTTGAATCAAGAGATGCTGAATTCTTTGAACATGTGTTTCCTCTGAAATGTTCTTCTACTGCTTCAAGTTTTTCTTCTGCTGATCATGCTTTGTCTGTGCCTAGTCCTCTTGTGACTGTACCTGTAGTAGAAGAAGAACCTAGGAGGAGTAAAAGACCTAGGAAAGAGAACAGTTTTGGTTCTGATTTTGTCACCTCCTTCCTTACTGAAAGTTGTGTCCTAAATGAGAGTCTAGTGTCTGTCTTTATCTTAGAAGAAGACCCTAAGACCTATGACGAGGCTATGAAATCTGTTGATGCTGTTTTTTTGGAAAGAGGCCATAGATAGTGAGCTAGAGTCCATCATGAGTAATAACACTTGGGAATTAGCAGACCTTCCTAGGGGTTGTTAGCCCATCTCTAGCAAATGGATCTTTAAAAAGAAGTTAAAGCCTGATGGTTCAATTGACAAGTATAAGACAAGATTAGTTGTGAGAGGTTTCACTCAAAAGGAGGGAATTGACTATTTTGACACCTATTCCCCAGTTACTAAGATTGCTACCATTAGGACTCTGATTGCCTTAGCTGCTTTACATGGCCTTGTAGTGCATCAAATGGATGTTAAGACTGCTTTCCTAAATGGTGACCTCGAGGAAGAAATCTATATGGATCAACCTGAAGGATGTGTAGTTTCGGGTCAAGAGCACAAGGTGTGTAAGCTAGTAAAATCCCTTTATGGTTTAAAGCAAGCCCCTAAATAATGGTACCAAAAGTTTGATAACACCATAACCAGTTTTGGGTTTCTTGTAAATGAGAGCGATACCTGTGTTTATTCTAAAAATGACTCTCGAGGTTGTGTGATCATCTGTTTATATGTTGATGATATGTTGATTTTTGGGACTAGCTTAGATCTTGTGAATGAAGTGAAAGAATTCTTAAGTACTAAGTTTGAAATGAAAGATATGGGTGAGGCTGACCTTATTTTGGGAGTTAAAATTTCTAGGTCTCCTCATGGTTTCAGTTTGAGTCAGGCCCATTATGTGGAAAAGGTACTTAGGAAGTTCAACTCTTTTGATGTTGATCCAGTCAGGACTCCTTATGACTCTAGTATCCACTTGGTGAAAAATAAGGGAGACCCTGTGAGCCAATCTGAGTATGCTAAAGTAATTGGTAGCATTATGTATTTGATGAACTGCACCAGACCTGATGTTGCATATGCTATTAGTAGACTTAGTAGGTACACACATAATCCTAGCAAGGATCATTGGGGTGCTTTGCGTCGTTTGCTTAGATACCTTAAAGGAACCATGGATTGGGGCATTCACTATTCTTCTTCACCTGCTGTTTTAGAAGGTTATTGTGATGCTAATTGGGTATCTGGAAATGATGAGATTAATTCTACTAGTGGTTTTGTTTTTACCTTGGGTGGTGGTGCTATTTCTTGGAAATCTTGTAAACAATCTTGTACTGCTATGTCAACAATGGAATCTGAATTTGTTGCACTTGAGTTGGCAGGAAATGAGGCAGAATGGCTTAGAAACTTGCTGAATGACGTTCCATTGTGGGGGAAACCTGCTCCTTCAGTTGCACTGCATTGTGACTCCCAAGCTGCTATTGCAGTGGCAAAGAATAATGTCTACAATGGAAAGAAAAGACACATTCGTCTCAGACACAAGGTTGTAAAAGATTTGATAAGCAGTGGAGTGATATCACTGGACTATGTGAAGTCCGAAAAGAATTTAGCGGATCCGTTTACTAAAGGCCTTTCTAGAAATGTAATTGTGGATGCATCCAGAGGGATGGGATTGAGACCCATTTGAAATGTAATAATGAAACCCTACTCTATGCAAATAGAGTTCAAAGGGCAACATTAGTAATAAAGGCACTTGTTTATTTCTATCCCTCTTATGAAAATTGTGTTGAAAAGTGCTTACCACTAGTGATTGAGGATGAGCAAAGGGCTCTTAATGAACCCATATCCACAGTTGTGTGGTGGTGTGTGGTGGTACACACTTGATGGGATTCACCTACTTAGATGTGGAAGTGGGGCCGCTTCCTATGAGAAAATGTGGGTCATTTCTCTAGAGCATCTATGAGTATCCAGGTAGGCGTATGGCCAGTATAGGCGCCACATTGATCGCGGAGTGACTACTTCTTTTAAAGATAGATGTGTGTTTTAGATAAAGGTTTCAAGTTCTCTTAAGTTCAAGATGAACATCACTTAATTGAACAAGATTCCCAAATCTGATTCACTAAGTGTTAATTCAAGTCGTAAGACATTAACACTAATGCATCACTTCTTTTTCAAGCCCGAAATTGTTTATTCTTCTTTTCTTCCTCTAACTTTGATTCTTGTGGGGGATTGTTGGAATTAAAGCCTCAAAGTTAGCCTTAGTTATGGAGTATTTCCTTGTTTGGTTTTGTTCATGAAATACCCAAGTCCCACATGGAAAGAATATAAAGGTCCTACCTTGTTTATATACTATTATGTTCCTTTTAGCTTTGTTGAACAATGGGCTAGAAGAATGGCAAGCCACACACACGCGCGGGCGTGGGCTGTGGGCCTGCGGTCCGTTTTATTATCAGCTTTAATTTTTGGGACTTGTTTGTTCCGTTATTTCTTTTGCGAGATTCACGCAATCATTTTGTAACGGCAAATCAATTCTTGCCGTTTTGTCGCGGCTTTTACTCCATAATTTCCTCCCAGAATTTTTCATTGCCGTTTTAACTTTGCTCCTCTATTCTATATAAATCCTCTCTCTGGTTAATAAAGATATAGATTATTATTCAGTCTTCCTCTCCACACAAAATTGTTCTCCAATATTTCGGGCTTAGTTTTGTCACTCCATCCGTCTGCTTGTGAGTGCACACAATCGGGCGACGCTGTGTTAATCCTGGAGGGTGGTCGTCGGGAGGAAGCTTGCACCTGTGCTGCGGCGAAATCACCTTTAAGGACAGTGGATCTCTCCACGTCACAGCATTCTGTTTCTTTGTTTCTCCTTTCCAAATAAGATCGTTCTAACTATTTCTCTGTGTTCTGTCTCCTTGCGTGATAGTGCTAACAGTAGTTGGCAAATTATGTTAGTGAAGATTGAAGTAAACCAAAAGACGAAAATTTTGCGCCTACCAGAGGACCAATTGACCAAATGTAGATATGGTAGTATGGTACCTTTCGCAAACCAATAATGGGATAGCAAAGTGGCATGCAAGATGTCACTGTAAAAACTTGCGTCAACCGATTAAAAATCAAACCAGTAAGTAGCTGGCATGGCAGCCGCGTCATGCTGTAAGGGGAGATCAAACTAGGGTTTTCTCTCTTTTTTTTTCGTTTCAATTGGACCACAAATCTTAGTTTTTTGGTGTGCGCAAAATCTTCATTCTTTTCCTACTTGTGCAGGTGTTCCAAAAGTGTACTACTCTTTCTATCCTACATATAGAAGAAACAGGAAAGTATCAGACTACCACTATGAATTTGCAAGTACATCAACAATTACAGGATGTGTTAGTGGAGGATTTGATTTACAATTGAGTAGAAACATAAAGTAGTAGATCACATAAGGTTTAATGTGGAAGTCTTTCATTCTATTTTATTTTTCTTTTTACTGAAGTAAAATGTCATGAATAATGAGTCCGTCATGAGGCATCTACAATAATAATCAAGATACGTAAAGCACTATTTTAGGGAATTAACATAATTGCAATATTAAAACAATTAATTATAAGTATACTCGAGTAAAGCTCCAATTCCAATGATACCCCCATAATGAGAGATAGGAAGGCTAAAAAATAAAAGTATGTAGACATAAATTGTTTCGAAGTTTATAGACGAGGGTCATGAGGCTGATATAGGCTACTTAATACGTGAGATTTAAGGTTCAATTATTCCAAAATTTTCTTCCTTTAATTAATTAAGTAGTTACTATTTCGATTTCTTCCCGTTGGCCGTTAGAATCATTATATCAAAGATGACTTATTGGTAAGTTGGCTTGTTGGTGAATGACGACGTGATGATGCAACTACAAACTAAATGAGCATGTGTTGCATGGTTTAGTTAAAAAGTTGTCTAGCAAAAAGGCATTGTAAAAATAACATGGTCTAAGGTTTCGTCTGCTAAAGAGCATAATGTACAAGTTACGAAGGAACAATGTAACGATCGAAAAGAGTTTTACGAATAAGCAATCATAAAAAGTTACCAAATTATTTATATTAATTTATCTTCTTTTTGCATTTTCGAAGCAATATTGTGATCCCAAAACCTGTCCAAAGGCAATTTTTTTAGGCAACTCAATGAGATAGCCAAGTCAGTAGCACACACAAAAGGAAGACTTATAAGTTATAAGGACCATCTTAAAAAAAAAGAAGTTATAAGCACGGAATATCAATCAAGTTTCACGAACTAGAGCCAAGATGTATAATTGCCGTCCAATTATTAAGGAGCTTCTCATGTTCGGTAACAAAATTAAAACTGGACCCTTTTACGTACCATATTTTAATTTTTACTTTAATTTTGTTTGTATACAACTTTTATCATTCATATATTTAATTATATATTTATGAAAATTATATAAAATTGAAATTTTATAAATATAGATGAATCCAACAACGCCTTACATGTAATAATTTGTATTCTATATTATTCACAACTCCAGCGCCATACCATTTGATTTTCGCCATGATCTCCCAAACATGGCCAGTTACAGAATGTTCTTACATGAGTTTCTCCTCGTTTGCAGCAGCCTGCGTTCTCAGTTCGTTGTAGTAGTTGCATTGATAACTGGAAGTCTTTGCGCTACATTGTATAAGATGATGATACAAATGATCACAAAAACTATACCAACAACAAAAGTCATGGGTGTTTTGTGGATATACGGGCTTTAGTAAAGATTCTTAGCAACGAAAGACACCTATAATGTCAAATGATACGTAAATGGCTAAATGCAAATATGCAATATAAGTTCAGCACATAGTTCGAAAATGCGATTTCAGTAACGATCCCGGAAACGATTGCGGTATCACTAGAACGGAACGGATACGTTCATCATGGACTATGTCGCGGTTGCCACGTCAAGAATTTGGTTTTAAAACTTTTCAGGGTTTTTAATAATTGTACCCAAATATTATAGATGGGCTGATACTTCTATAGTTCTCTATAAATGGAAGCATAGTTGTGGCCCAATGCATAAAAGAAATAAAAAATCGGGACTGAAGCATAAAAGAATTCATAACAAAAAATAAGAGAAATGAAAATATATAGAAAACAAATAAGACTGACAGCAACACGTTTTAAAAAAAATGATAGAGAGCAATAAATAAGGATGTGGAACAGAGGAGGGAGAAAAGGAATTAAAAGAAAAATACTGACAGAGAGTAATAAATAAGGATGTGAGAGATAGGAGAGAGAAAAGGAAATAAAAAAAGAATATGCTCCACAGCTGTCAAAGCACGTGAGAAAAGATAAAAAAAATAGAAAACGCACAGCCACACATAGGATAGAGAAAAGGAAGACAAGATCGAATAAAAGAAAGAGAATATGAAGATCGTAGAAGATGCGGATGCCGGAGAAGAAGAAGCTCGAAGAAGATGACTAAGAAAACTCACGGAACGGACTCGATGCGGTGGAATAATAAGGGCGAGTTTGGTGCGATGCAGTCGTATCGTATAATATGTCGGAGTAAAAAATTAATAACCCAGTATGAATTTGTAAATGTCGGTTTGCTAACTTGAAATTCCGTTCCAAAACAGCCGAACTGAAACGGAACGGCCGCATTTTTGAACTATGGTTCAGCAATTATTGAAAGAAAATAATCAGTCTAGATAAATTATTCAACCTCATGGAAAGAAGAGAAGTTCATAAGAATTTATTCTTGTTTTTGGCATAATATCATTACCCTTTATTTTCTTTAAAGGTAAGAAGAAATCCTCTGAACTGCCCTCGCACAGGGCCCTCACAAAGAGGTTCATTATAAGTCAGACACCCTCAACAAATGCTTAGGGAGGAATTAAACCCTAAAATTTGCTAGAGAAGATGGGAAAGTTCACCACTTGAGCCAACCCCAATTCATGATCATTACCCTTCATATAATTAATGCCTCTCTCCACCTCATCTAGAGTGTACAATTTTTCTACTTGAAGTGGTACGTAGGGACTTTTTTTTTGGAGGAAGTTGAAAATTTTGATCATGTCCTCTTAAATAATACTTCTTCCGTTCTGTAATTCTTGCAATATTTGCAATTTCATAGTATTTATTGTACTAATTTGACCAATAATATCTTCAATTGTGCATTCATTAGTAAAAATTATAAAAGTTTTATATTGAAAAATTACATTGAGACAATGAATCTAACAAGATTCCATATGATTTTTTTTTTAAATTTACTATATATTGATGAGAATTTGTGATTAAAGTTTATAAAATTTGATCTTGAAATAGCAAGTATTGCATAAAATACAGAACGGAGAAATTTTGATCTTGAAATAGTAAGTATTGCATAATAATAAATATATTTGAAATTGGGCTTAATTGTTTTTGATAATATTTATGAGTTTTATGAATAATTAGTTGTTATTACTGAATTTTTATGGGGGATGTATGAATTATTTCTATTATTGAACACTTTATTTTGATGCTCGGGCCTAAATTATTTCATCAAAAGAATAGAGTTTAAAATTTTGGATATTTTGGATTGGATTCAATCTAGTGTCTGAAGATCCGGATTAGATTGGTTTAGACTCAAACACTGATTGGTTTGGATTTGAATTAGAAAATTAAAATCCAATTTTTATTCGGATTGAATTAGACTAGGCCTAAATTCAAACCGTGTACCGAACTTTTACCCCCTAGAAGTTAGTATTAATAACACGAAAGATTTATAAAGGACATGAACCAAAACTTAAAAAATTACACGAAACATCTTCAAAATGATATGAAATATGCCAATAATGACATGAAATACGTCAATAATGACATGAAACACTAATAATAGTTCACACATGTGAGATGTTGTTAGCAATAAGTTATGGTGTAACATGTTACACCCAAGACGCACTCAAAAGTTTGTGATAAATACTCAAAAAAGTTTTCTTAGGAGTAAATGAGCATCACTGACATGTTATCTCATTGGTATGAGCTCCATGTATTCTAGAGTGCGTCTTGGGTGTAACATGTTATACCATAACTTATTGTGTGTAGCAATATCTCACATGTGATAATTAAATATAATTATTTCATGTCATTATTGGAGTGTCTCATATCACTTTGGAATTGTATCATGTCATTTTAAAATTTAATTCTGTCATTTATAAAATTCTTTGTGTTATTATTGGTATGTTTCATATCATTATTATTCACTTTTATGTCATTTTTAAGCAAACTTGTACCCTTTTCTCTATTTCGTTATTATTTTTCAACTCTTTATATATCTTACCATTATTACAAAAACTGATATCATTTATAAAAGAGATGATATCATTATTACTTACTTTTATGTCATTTTCAGTAAACTTGTATAATTTTCCCTTATTCCATTATCATTTTTCAAATACCTTACACAAACTAATATCATTTATAGGAAAAATGATATCATTATTATTCACTTTCATGTCAATTTTTAGCAAAGTTGTATTATTTTCCTCTATTTTATTATCATTTTTCAATTGTTTATATACTTTATCATTACTACACAAACTAATATCATTTAAGAAAAATCATATCATTATTACTCACTTTTATGTCATTTTTCAGCAAGCTTGTATCATTATTATCTCTTTCTCTGTCCTCCCCTCAAAACCTAACCTTCACTACGCCACCTAGCTCCTCCCACCACTCCACCTCTTTCCGCCCTTGCCGACGCACCAGCACCACCACACCACTACATCACCTGCAGCCATTCATCAAATCTCCTCTATTTCTTCTTTTCCGTCACTACCACACCACACCTCATCACGATTCACTAGCACCAATGAGCAGCGCCATCAACTTGGACGTCACTGACACTATGACTATCGTCGTCCTCCCCTTCGTACACGTGGCCATCACTTCTAGCATCTCCATTGCTCGTTCAATCACCACCGTATTTTCTCTCTCCCCTACTCTTCGCACCATCCATATATAGTCTAACCATCTCCATTTTTGTTGATTTCGAGGTTGCGATAGCGAGAATATGCCGATAATACAGGTTTAATAATGGATGAATCTAAACCAGATCTAACTAAATTGTAAAGCTCAAGAATCAAAATCAAACGTTAGTTGGTGGAAATCTAATCAATTAATTGATTAAACTGATTAAATTGAGGATTTCTTGCTTAAATTCGTCGTTGCTCGATCGTGGATTTTTCTGAGAGAAATTGGAAGATCGTGAGGATTTTCAAGGTGCAAAGAGGGAAAATAATGAAGGCGACGAGAAGGAGGAGAGAGAGACTAGATGAGAAAGATTGTGTGTATATTAAATCGTACTATAATGAAAGTTGTTTTTGAATGTAATAACTAATAAGGTAAGAAATTTTGCATGTGAGAGAGAAGTGACATGTGACGGACATACCAGCCATGTTACAAATGACATGGCGTCATGTTAGTGTTTAAATAGGGGGTGGCACCGGCACGTGGCGGGCTACAATATAAACTTGACTCTACATTTTAATACTTCCTCCATATAAAAATAAGTGAAACAATTCTCCAAAAAACAAAAACTCTTACATAAACGAGAGTTTGTTTCACTTATCTCAGACATCAAAAAGTATATATTAATTAATATATATTATTATTTGATTAGGCAATAAATACATCCAGTAACTTTTAAAAGCATTAAGAACTTAAGATCATATAACTCGATTCAAATACTAGATAACATGAGTGTACAACTACTACTTAGTTATGACAAAAATACAAAGTGAGTAAAAGGTTACTTTACATCTTTTTGAATCAATAACTCTTTGGATGATATACTTCCTTCAACTCTCCTACAATTTGGTCTTTGTTATTGGCCTTGGACCTTGCTTCTTATGCACAAAAAATCAGGTTGGTATTTGTTATTGCTGATTTTTTCAGGTCAAACGTTGACGCTAAAGATTTCTGACGCTGACGTTGCTAAGGAAGTCGTGACGCGTAGACCCGGTCAAGGAGTAACCAACTACCTAAGAATAAGGAGGACAGAGTCAAAGAATATTCCGAGGAGAATGGGTCTCAGAGACGTTGAAGTATTTGGCCGAGATCTCTGTGCAAGGGAGCTGGATTTCAGCTAACTGTTCCCTACATTTGGGGAGATTCGTTGAAACAGGAAAGGAGATATAAAAGGAGGAAGAGCTCTTATACAAAGGACACGTTTTTGGAACTCATACTTACAAAGTGTTCAACATACTGCTTGATTATTCTCTTGTGATATAGTGATTACATTGTCTTTAGAACAAAGGTTATTAGTTTGTATTGATCGTTGATCACTCAGATTGACGATTGCATATAGTGGATTGGTGGACTCACATCCACCCGCGGTTTTTTACCCATCTTCATTGGGGTTTTTCCGCGTCAACATTCTTTGGTGTTTCTCTGTTTCTCTCTTGTTTTTCTCTGATTTACTTAGAGTGCATTGCATCAATCTGGTTGTCGGGACCCATAGCAACTCTTGTCGTTTGGTCAAAAATCGGCATAAACAATTTGGCGCCCACCGTGGGGCCACAGCCAGATCAATCACTTTCTTTCTCATTCTTTCAAAATGGCCGCACCAATCAGCGCCGACGAGATGCAGAAGCTCTATGATCAAATGAAAGCGGAAATGACCGAAATGAAAAAGGCCAATGAGCAATTATCCTCCAATTTCTCGTCGTCGCAAGCGAAAATTCAAAAATTGCAAGAGGAGTTGACCTCAACGAAAGCATCCAAGACCCGACGTCGCTTCAGTGGGGGTGACGTTTCTATCATGCGACCTCTCCGATTCCGAGAGCGCCGAGTCGGAAGACGATGAAGGCTTCCTTGGCGGGTCCCCTTTCAACGACCAAGGCGGGGATCCAATAGAGAAGACTCCCCTGGATGGAGAAGAAGATCCCATGGCGAAGCGAATGATCCTGATCGAGAAGCAGAACCGACGGCTGATGAAGCTCATGTCTCAACTCCCTGGAGCGCCCACGCCCAGCATCGTCGAGCATCGAGACGGATATGCAGCCTCTCCGTTCGTTGAAAAAATCTCTAAGGCGTCGCTGCCAAAGAAGCCGAATCGCCTACCCCGATCGCCACTTATGACGGATCAACGACCCTACCGAGCACGTCGCTCAGTACAAGCAGAGGGATGTGGCAAGCGTCCATTCCATGGCATCTCGTCGAAGCATGCATGTGCAAATCCTTCGGAGCGACCTTGACTGGACCAGCTTTAAAATGGCTTGGATCTCTTAAGCCTGGCAGCATAGCCAATTTCTCTACTCTAGTCAATAAATTTTATGATAAATTTGAAGGCAGTCGTAGTTTAGATAAACAGACAAGTGACCTCTATGGCATCGTCCGAGAGGCCAAACGAATACGTTCGCAATTACTACAACCGCTTTAACAAAGAAATGATTAGCATTAAAGACCTTGACACTAAGATCGCTATTGAATGTTTCGGGGAAGGGTCTCATTCTCCGGTCCAAGCTATACAATCGTCGTCGACAAAATATCCTTGCTCTACGTTTGAAGAAGTAAAGTCAAGAGCGCTAGCCCAAATGCGATTGGAGGAAGACGATGCCATCCTGAACACCATCTCTACACGCCATGCGCCGGAAAGCACCAACGATCGCAAAGCCTTCATCCCCAAAAAAACCAACTGGCGGAATCACCCGTATAGTCGTCCCAACCAGGTACACATTGTTAACGATACAATTGATAATGCAGGTATTGAGAGCAAGGCAGAACAACCGTCATATCCCGACGTAGGATCCTATGGATTCTCAGTCGACGTCGGAGGAGTCGTCAATGCACTGGCAAAGATCGGAGCCCCCGTCCGTTGGCCGAGAAAAAGCGACCGCCCTGACGCTCAAAAGGATCAAACTAAGTGGTGCCAATTCCATCACGACCACGGTCACAAGACGGAAGATTGCATTGCACTCCGAAGAGAAGTCGCGTTCATGTTGAACAAAGGGCACCTCCAAGATCTCCTCAGTGACAAGGGGAAGGCGTCCTTCGATAAAAACCCTTCCAAATCAAATCCACCGGCCTCCCCTACTCACGTCAAGGTAATCAACGTAATTTCTGGTGGTTCGGATGTTTGTGGACTAACATATTCAGCAGCCAAAAGGCTAGCTAGAGAGGGATCCCCCTCGTCTATTGTTCCTAAACCTTACAGGTCAGACGAAGAACGTGCACTGGAAGCGATGTCAATTACCTTCGACGACGATGACGTGTGCGACGAAGATCATCATGACGGATTAGTCATATCTTTGACTATCAGTAACTGCCTATTGCGGCGAGTGCTAATTGACGGCGGCAGTTCCGCTAACATAATCTTCAAAAACGCTCCCGAAGGTATGGGTCTCTGTGATCAGGACGTAACTAAAAAATCTACTTGTCTTAGTTGGTTTCAATGGAGAAGCACAAAGAAACTATCGGCGAAATCGTTCTACCAACTCTTGCCAAGGGAGTCAACTTACCGACCAGATTCAACGTCGTAGATTGTCCTTCCGCCTACAATGTCATCCTGGGGAACGCCTTGGATCCACAAGATGAAAGCGGTACCTTCAACGTACCATCAGACGCTCAAGTTCCCCACCAAATGGGGCGTTCAGGAGATTAAAGGCGAGCAAAAAGCCGCTCGGGAATGTTACAGCTCGTCGCTAAAGCCTGCTAAAAAGGCCATCTAGCAATTAAAAACCGGATCGCGCCCCGAAGTGCCTAACGAAGATAACGTTGATGAAGTGGCGCTAGATCCATCCTATCCCGATCGCGTCGTGCGCATTGGGGGCGACATTGTCACCGAGCTTCGTACCCGTGTAATTGATTTCCTAAAGACTAATCAAGATTGTTTTGCTTGGTCGCATGAGGACATGACAGTATCGGCCCGCACGTCATTACCCATAAGTTGAACGTCGATCCCGAACACTGGCCGGTCAAGCAAAAACGACGCAAGTTCGCTCCCCGAGCGCAACCAAATTATAAACGATGAAGTTCAAAGACTAATTGACACAGGTAAGGTGCGTGAAGTTAAATACCCTGACTGGTTGGCTAATGTCGTTGTTGTCAGCAAGAAGAATTGGCAAATGGAGAGTATGCATTGACTTTACCGACCTCAATAAGGCTTGTCCCAAAGATCCATTCCCACTCCCCCCACATTGACGCTATGGTCGACGCAACGGCGAGACATGAACTCTTAACATTCATGGACGCGTACTGGATATAACCAAATCCTCATGCACCCCGACGATCAAGAAAAGACAGCGTTTGTTACCGACAAAGGTATTTACTGTTATAAGGTTATGCCTTTCGGATTGAAAAATGCAGGTGCGACGTATCAACGTCTAGTCAACCACATGTTCAAAGAACAACTAGGCGACACAATGGAAGTCTATATCGACGATATGCTGGTGAAGTCTAAGCAAGCGAGCGCTCATGTTCAACACCTTTCCGAAGCATTCGGCGTCCTACGACAATACGGTATGAAACTAAACCCTACTAAGTGCACGTTTGGAGTTGCCGCAGGAAAATTCTTAGGCTACGTCGTGACACAACGAGGTATCGAGGCCAGCCCAGATCAGATCAAGGCATTGATCAATATCCAATCACCCCGAAACGTCACAGAGGTACAAAAATTAACAGGACGCGTCGCTGCTCTTAACCGTTTCATATCCAGGTCATTCGAAATGTGTCATCTATTCTACGACGTGCTGCGCAAAAACAAAGGATTTGATTGGTCCCCGAGGCACGAGGACGCCCTGCAAGCGTTGAAACGTTACCTAGCTAATCCCCCATTGTTGTCCAAGCCCAAAAAGGGGAAACCCTCCGATTGTACTTAGCGATTAGCAACATCTCGGTTAGCGCCGTTTTTGACGCGCGAGCTTGAAAGCCAAGCAACTCCCCATCTACTACATCGGTAAGTCTACTGTAGACGCAGAAACCGGGTATTCCTCTCTCGAAAACCGGTACTCGCCTTAGTCACTGCCGTGAAAAAACTCCGACATTACTTCGAAACTCATACTGTTGTTGTCATGAATAACTATCCTATCAAAAGTGTTTTGCGTAGACCAGAGTTGACAGGTCGCATGGGGAAGTGGGCGATCGCGCTTAGCGGCTACGACATCAAATACTTACCACGAACCGCAATCAAGTCACAAGCTCTGGCTGACTTTGTGGCCGACTTTAGCCCAGAATTGGAAAAGATCGCCGCTGATGAAGTCGCTCGGATCAACCACGTCGACCATGACGCATGGACTTTATTTGTTGACGGATCTTCTAATTTTCGTGGTGCAGGTCTTGGTATTGTCCTAAAGTCACCACAAGGGGACAAGATAGTGCGAGCTATATGCTGTGAATTCAAAGCGACCAATAATGAAGCTGAATACGAAGCATTAATCGCAGGAATGACTCTCGCGAACGACTTGGGGGCACAAGCGTTAAAGATTTACAGCGATTCTTTGCTAATAGTCAGTCAAGTCAAAGGTGAATTTGCTGCCAAGGATTCCAAAATGGCGCTCTATTTAGAAGTCGCACAAGGTAAAAGTAAAATGTTTAACCCTTTCGACATCGTGCAGATACCAAGAGATCAGAATACACAAGCAGACGCGTTGGCCAACCTAGGATCGTCGCTGAGAGACGTATCATTCACCTCCGTCCCTATAGTCCATGTCACAGCACCCGCGATAAGCAAATGCAAAGACGTCGCCAACGTCGTCAAGACAGTCGAAAAAGATAATGAAGTAAGCAATGATGACGTCCCGCCAAAAGATGACGGCGAGCCAGGGTGCAACGACACCGACCCAACTAACGATGGAATTCTCGCAAACGATGAAGTACAGGTTAGTTGGACGAAACCTCTTTATGATTATTTAACTAACGATATACTCCCAGAGGACAAAGCAGAAGCACGACAGATCCGCTTCAAGGCGTCTAGGTATGTCGTCATCCAAGGAGTACTGTTAAAAAAGTCTGTCGCCGGACCGTATATGCGATGCCTAGAAAAGAGCCAGTGGGAGCAAGTTTTGCAAGATCTGCATGAAGGAGCATGCGGAAATCATTCCGGAGGACGCAGCCTATCCAATAGAGCGTTAAGGATGGGCTACTATTGGCCAACTATGAAGCAAGATGCGATCAGGTATGTCACCAGATGCGATAGTTGTCAGCGACACGCAGGTATGACACACAAACCCTGCGAAATTCTACATCCAACTTTAACTCCATGGCCTTTTATGAAATGGGGAATGGACATAGTTGGTAAGCTACCTCCAGCCCCAGGACAGAAGGTCTTTATGTTAGCACTAACGGATTACTTTTCAAAATGGATAGAAGCAGATTCCTTCCAACAGGTACGCGACAAAGAGGTAATTTCGTTTATACATACTAACATTATATGCAGGTTTGGTGTTCCGTCAGAAATCAGGTGCGACAATGGGTCGCAATTTATTAGCGACAAAACTAAGCACTTCTGCGACGAATGGAACATCACGTTACTAACATCAACGCCCAGATATCCACAAGCCAACGGACAAGCTGAGTCCAGCAATAAGACCGTCATAGACACATTGAAGAAGCGCCTTACCGCTAAGAAAGGCAAGTGGGCAGAAGCACTGCCAGCTATATTGTGGGCAAATCGTACGACACCTCGCGTTGCGGACCGGACAAACACCTTTTCATCGGTCTATGGGCGCGAAGCGCTCTACCACCGAGGTAAGTATTCCAACCGCCAGGTACGGCTTAATGACGGAGCAGCGCAACTACAACGAATTAATCAGCGACCTAGATACCATAGAAGAGCTACGCGATGCAGCGATGGTGCGCATGGCAGCTCAACAACAAATCGTCGCAAAGAGCTTCAACAAGACCGTACAAGCCAAATCGTTCGCTGAAGGAGATTGGGTGCTAAGGAAGGTGTTCCAAAATACACAAGATCCTAATGCAGGTAAGCTAGGTCCAAAATGGGAGGGTCCCTATCAAATCAGCAAGGTCGTTGGCAATGGCGCTTACCGATTAATCCGACGCGACGGCACTTTGGTTCCACGTAGCTGGAATGCTATCAATCTCAAAAGATATTTCTTCTAGACGACCGCTAAGTGGCATTTCATTTCATGTATTTCGTTTTATATTTCGTTTCTTTTCTTTTTCCTTTCATCTAATAAGTAATGAATATGTCATAATAAAGTCGTTGAAACGTCAACGACAAAGCATTACCGGTTGTTGTGTTCTTCAGGTTTTGCTTTCAATAAAATCGCAACGTTTCTACGATGCGACCAACAGCTATCGTTTGAATAAGGAGTAGGATCATGACATCAAAAGGAAACAATAAGCGCATGGCGCCATTACAAACGTAAAACGGCCGCTCTGCAGTGTTGCAAACATTTGGCGTATTTATAATAAGTAAGTAAACTTGTTTGATGCGTATTAACTCTTTTGCTTTTTCTTCTTTTTCTTTCTCTTCTAAAGTCTAACCTACGAGTTAAAAGAAAGGCTTTCAAAGCGCCCGACCAACGAACTTAGACGCCAGAAAAACGGCAGAAAAATACCAAGCAAACGAAGTTTCCACAAGCGCTCAAACAAACACAAATGTCATGACCATTCCCATGAATGGTCCAAAAGGTACATAAGTAGCAATCGTCCCTACGAACGATTCCAAATAAACAACAAGATGTCCATAGAAATTATTAAACTATCAACTGTTTCAAAAAAACAAAAAACGAAAAGGTAAAACTAGGAGTAGTCACACGACATGGTCGCTAACGACGTTGTCACCAGCAGGCTTCCCCGGAAACGGGACTTCGGGAAGGGCGTCCTTCTCGACGTTGCCATCCAAAGGTAAGTCGGATGTCAGTAACGCAGCGCTGGTGGCAAAGACGTCACCCTCTCGAATATCAACGTTCGCGGCGGACTCTGCCGTTGCCAAGATCGCGTCGCCTGGATCAGCTAAATCTTTCATGGAGCCTACCCATTGGAGGTATAAATCGATGTATTTTTGAGGCTCCCACGAGTCAGTACGCTTCATCATGTATTGATACATGAGTTTGGCCTTAACTGTAGTAGTCACCTCAGCTTCTATCGTATCCATCTCGTTCTTCTGAGCTTCGATTTGCGTTTCCAGCGCCTTAATTTCAACTTTCGACGCTTCCTCAACGTCTGTAAACTGCTTCTTCAACTTTTCCAACTCTTCTCCGTTCTTCTTCAAAACTTCGGTCATTCCCAGCTTCTCGAGACTTATCTTTTTGATTTCTGCGTCTTTGTCTTTCATCATCGTCTCGTTCTTCTCTAACCTTGCCCTCATCACCTGGTGACTTCGGTACAAGTTTGATAACTCCTTTTTAACCATCAGGAAATGTTGCGACGCCTGGTAAAAATTTTTTGAGGTCAGGTAAGAACCATGAAAGGATAAAGTAGTACGAAGTCATGTTCATACCTGGAAAACCATCTCCAATCCGTCCGACATAAGACTTGGCATAGGGCGATCCTTTAAGCGATCCTCAGCTGCGGGAAAGAGAAGTTTATCCACTTCAGGCCAGAGCGGCTTATTCGACGACATAAAATCGTTAGGAAAAGACACAGAGTACGAAGGTCCTCCCTTGTCAGGAGGAACGAAAATTCGAGCTTATGAACTTTTGGAGGTACCGCAAAGATCTTCGTCATCAACGTTAACGACGTCGTGGAGAAGAAGTTTGCCCGACGACGTAGTAGACGAAGTAGCGAAGCGATCCGTATCCCTCTTTCTCTTCTTCAGAAGGTCGGCCAGAGCATTACTATCCAGAGAACCTCTCTGACGAGATCACGATGATTCTGTCATATTAGATTAAGACGCGTTAGAAATTGTTTATGAAAGCGTTATGTAATGACACAGGCGCAGCAGGTGCTTACCAGAAGTCATTGACGAACAGCTGCCTTGGTCGACGCTTGATATCTTCTTGAACGACCGATTCTCGACGCTGTGTTCCAGGAACTTAGCGCACTGTTGTTCTGACTCTTTTTTATGGCTGAACAATCTTGGATCCAGACCTGCGGAAAAAATGACGTAAGGACGGTGTTGACGACGTGGTATTAAGAAATGTATAAACAAAATTCACGAACCTTCCGTGTTCCAGCCCTCGATCAGGAATTTCCCTAAATCTCCAAGAGACGACCTTTTCACAAAGACATAGCGACTCTTCCATCCTCTGTCATTTGATGGAACCCCTTCGACCAGTGCGTTCCTTCTCGCTCTGACATGCAAAGCTATCCTATTGTTTCCTTTAACCCTAACTTCGTAACAGTATAGCAAATCTTGAAGAGTGAAGGGTATATCCCAGTTGGATGTAACCCGATCAATAACGCTAAAGACTCTCCAAACTTGGGGCATAATTTGGCCAGGGCTAATTTGAAATGCCTGCAGAAGTTCCCTAGCAATGGTTGGGAAAGGTAACCTAAGACCTATCTTAAAAGGGTATTCATAAAGAACTACCCAACCATAAGGACAGTCCGCTGGACGCTCGTGAGGCTCAGCGTTTCTTAAAATTGTGTCGGTTGGTAAATCACCTATGTCTAGTAATTTCATTAAATCATCCTCCGACATGGTCGATTGTTCGTCATCAATTTCTTTTTTCTCTTCGATTTTTTCTTTCGATTTATTTTTCTCATGATTTTTGATGAAATTCCTAATGCTTCGTCTACTTGGAGCCATGGATTTGAAAGAAAACAAGAGCGCTTTGAGATTGAAGGGGCGAAATTTACCTGTACAGAAGAGTAGCTCGAACGAAGGTCTTCAGAAAACTCCAGAACAGTGAGAAGAAAATTCAAGAGTTGTTTTTAGAGAGAGAATGTTGCGTGTGATTTTGGTTTAATTGGCACGGCTTTTTATACCCCTGTTTTTACTATGGCCAACGGATATGTTTTGGCTTAATTGCAAGCCTTTATTTCTTATCTTTTAGTTAGTGACTCTTGGTTATCTTTCGAAGAAAAGTTATCTTTTGTACTCTTAGCACGATGAGATAGCTATTCTCCAATTGTCTTATGATTCTAATGTTATCACCACTACGACAATTGGGGGCAAATTGTTATTGCTGATTTTTTCAAGTCAAACGTTGACGCTAAAGATTTCTGACGCTGACGTTGCTAAGGAAGTCGTGACGCGTAGACCCGGTCAAGGAGTAACCAACTACCTAAGAATAAGGAGGACAGAGTCAAAGAATATTCCGAGGAGAATGGGTCTCAGAGACGTTGAAGTATTTGGCCGAGATCTCTGTGCAAGGGAGCTGGATTTCAGCTAACTGTTCCCTACATTTGGGGAGATTCGTTGAAACAGGAAAGGAGATATCAAAGGAGGAAGAGCTCTTATACAAAGGACACGTTTTTGGAACTCATACTTACAAAGTGTTCAACATACTGCTTGATTATTCTCTTGTGATATAGTGATTACATTGTCTTTAGAACAAAGGTTATTAGTTTGTATTGATCGTTGATCACTCAGATTGACGATTGCATATAGTGGATTGGTGGACTCACATCCACCCGCGGTTTTTTACCCATCTTCATTGGGGTTTTTCCGCGTCAACATTCTTTGGTGTTTCTCTGTTTCTGTCTTGTTTTTCTCTGATTTACTTAGAGTGCATTGCATCAATCTGGTTGTCGGGACCCATAGCAACTCTTGTCGTTTGGTCAAAAATCGGCATAAACAGTATTCTTTGATTAAATGAGCCAAAACCAAGACAAAACTGAACCAACAGCCAAGCCAAGAATCAAAAACATCACGATCAATATCCCAGCTGCTTCTGCATGTTGAAGTTGGACCGTTTTGGGAGCTAAAATCTTTCCAACACTGACAAAGTACCCATTTGTAAGCCCCAACAAACATGTCAAGCTTATCACAGGGATCTCGATTCGAAAGAACTGAGGACCATTCAAGCATCCCAAGTACAAAGGGAAGAACAAGAATCTAGCAATACATGCACCCACGGCAATGTTTGCATTGTCTAGAAGATACACTGCCGTCAAAGACTTGCCAGTGAAATCGAACACATTGAAGCAAGTTATTAGGAGAATTGCGTACCAATCCCCAAGAATGATAGAATGTACATCTTCAGTCACCGAGCTAGGGAAGATCGCTCTAGTGACCACATATATAAAGATAACAACAAAAGCATACCATTTGATTTTTTGTATAATTTCCCAACTAGAACTGGTAAATAAAGAACAATCATCCTGATCGTGTTTATATAGGCTTACGGCGTGTGTTCGAAGCTTGTTGTGATGCTTGATTACTGGTAGGCGATTCACCACATTATACGAGAAAAGACAAATCACAACAAATAAAATTGCAACAATGAAGTACAGGATGGCACTATTCCTTAAACCATGGATATCTTGTGGATACACGGCTTTGGTAAAGATTCTCATAAACGAAACAAGAAGTCCTACAAACAATAAACGCACATCGTGTTAATGTAAAGAGGCGGAAGCAAGAAAGGAAAACAGAGTATGGCAAAACGTATAACAATAAAGCAAACTCACAAATAATCTGACATATTGAATTGCATAAAACAAAAGACTACAAGACCTTTTAAATAACCAGAAAATAAAACAACTACTTCCTATAATTAAGCACCACTAAACCCACTAACACAATTACTCAGTAAACAAATTAACAACCCACTTAATCCTAGACCCACTAACAAACTAGTAAACGTGATCCTACTTTGAAGGATAGTATATATCCAACACACCCCCTTCCTTCAAAGTTTTAAAACAGCTACAAACTCACGACTTCGACTCGACAATCGACTCCCAACATACATCACGACATTGCTCACGACACACGACCACGACTCACGACACACGACGACGAATCACGACCACGACACTCAACTTCAAAACATTCAAAACAACTTGCTATCTTCTTCTGCGTTCTCCGCAACACAAGCCTTTCCTTGCTCATATCTTTGCTTGTCCCAACAACGGTCTACTTTGTGACCAAACCTTTTGCAATAGAAGCATTGAACGCTAGTCATACCACGACCACCTTCTTCTCGACCACGACCGCGACCATCAACACCTCGACCATAACCACGACCACCTTGACCTCGACCTCGACCATAAACCATTTCTTGTCCTTGAACCTGAAAAGCTTTCTCTTCTACTTCCTCATCCTTAGATTTTTTAATTCTTACTTCATGGGACAAACGAGGAACACATTAGTTCATCAAATGTATATGTAGATAAATCCTTGGACTCTTCTATTGCGGCAACGACATGATCAAAGCTAGGATTAAGACTTCTCAACACTTTACTGACAATTGCTTGACTACTAATTTCCTCACCATAAGACTTCATTTGATTTATAATTGCGGACACCTTTGACAAATAACCTTGAATTGGTTCTTTGTCTTTCATTTGCAATGACTCGAATTCAGAACGCAAGAATTGTAACTTAACACTGATTACCTTTTTATCACCACGATATTCATGCTTGATAATTTCCCAGGCTTCTTTGGATGTCTTTGCGGTGGAAATTCGCGGAAAGATATAGTCATCCACAGCAGATTGGATGAAAAACAATGCTTTTGCATCCTTCTTACGATTTTCACGTAACTTTTGGTTTGGTTCCGCCGGCGACTCATTTGGTTCCTCATACCCACACTCGACAATATCCCACAACTCGTGGGACTTGAACAATGTTTGCATTTTGACACTCCAAAGAAGATATTTTTCACCTTTGAAGATTGGAATTGATGGCTGAGAATTTTGTGTGACACTATTGATCGACATACTCACTGTGTTTCAGACTCACAACTCACGACTTTCTTCACGACTCACAACTCACGACTATTGGAGAAATTTGTTTAGGATAGAACCTGGATTTGCTCTGATACCATGTTAATGTAAAGAGGCGGAAGCAAGAAAGGAAAACAGAGTATGGCAAAACGTATAACAATAAAGCAAACTCACAAATAATCTGATATATTGAATTGCATAAAACAAAAGACTACAAGACCTTTTAAATAACCAGAAAATAAAACAACTACTTCCTATAATTAAGCACCACTAAACCCACTAACACAATTACTCAGTAAACAAATTAACAACCCACTTAATCCTAGACCCACTAACAAACTAGTAAACGTGATCCTACTTTGAAGGATAGTATATATCCAACACATCGTTGGTTCATGTATTGTTAAGTGAACTTTGACGTCACTTGCATCAAACGCTTTAATTTATAATTGTTGACGAATGACGATATCATTGAATTAAACAAAGAGGGTAATGACAATCAATTTTAAACAAAACCCAAAAATAAGAATAATATCCATTAGGCCATTACAAGCATATTCAACATGTTAGATAGATAAGTGCCTCTTTTCAAAAAAAAAAAAAAAAAAGATAGATAAGTGCCTAGTCACTTTCCATAAATAAGAATCACATGGTACGATGGTGTTCTATTTTCTATTCATAGATTGACAATCAATTTTAAACAAAACCCAAAAATAAGAATCATATAACAATATTCGACATGTTTGATAAGATAGGTGCCCAGTCACTTTCCATAAAGAACAAGAATCACATTAATTGGTACGATACGATGATGTTTTATTTCTATTAATAATAGATTGGCTTCGATCAAATGACTTTTTTTTTAACTAAAAAGTACTACCTCCATTCCTTTCTTTTCGGGTCATTCCTTTTTAATAGTTACACGGTTACTTTATCTATATAAGGTAAAATTCTCAATCCTTATTCCCCACTTTTGTCCCCCATATAGTCCCTCACCAAATATTTTACATGCTTTTGATCTCTATCCTTCCTAAAAATAGGCTTTATGTCGATTTCGTTTTTTTTTTTTTGAAATTAACATTAATTCATTGATTCAAAGTCATACGACATCTACAATAGAAGTCAAAACTAAACAAATACATATCAAAATGAAATAAATACAATTCTAATATGATAAAACCACGATCGTTGAGTAGATCTAACACTTCTGAAAACCCTTGTATTTCACATCGCTGTCTGATGCAGCCTTCTGCAAGGGGGTCTGTCGATCTTTTGTAGTTTTGAAGTAGAACCGAATTCAATTCAAATGATTGTAAACGAAGTCTTGAAATCTGTTGCAACTTCGCATAAATTTCGATCAACAAATCAACATCTTGAATTACACAAAAACCCAAAAACAAATTCTCTAAACTCTCACATGGAGAGAGATAAAACCCAATATATGGGTAGACATAACCCAATATATGGGTAGAAAAACTCTCCATTAGAGAGAGACTGAAATTTATTGGAAACATAAATATAAAAAACTAGTAATAAAACGAGAAAAGGGGCTTACCACTGCCCAAAAGGGTGGTGGTAGCCCCTAAATTGAAAATTAGGGTTTGTGGGAGAAAAAAGAGAAGAGAGAAAAAGAAGGAGAGAGGAAGGTTCTTTATGTCGATTTCGTGGCTAAACTATATTACATGTAGCTTTTATCAATAATTATCTCTGACTACGCAATAGTAGAAATTGAATCTCTCTCATCTCATAAAAACGTGTATTAACATAAATCTAGATCGATTTCACGTCATAATAGCTTAATAGAATTCTAAGATATATAGTTACATGTCGGATCAGACATCAAGCCCTACGATATATTTCTAGTATTTACGAGTCAGGTACTTAAGATAAAATGAAGCGCAAACCTGAGGCAGAAGTGCCAGATTGAACAGCCTGCATGTAGCGGTGCGGCAACTCAGCAGCTGAGCCACATACACCACCCGAGGCAATCCCATTAGCTACGCCGGACACGCCCAACGCCCCAACAGTTACATAGAACCCATAATAAACCCCACTTTGGCCCTTAAGGTGAAGCAAATCCATAAGAGGCACTACAAGAAGAGGCCCAACCCCAAGTTGATGCGAACATAGGCATTGAACTTGCGGAAGTAGAAAATGATGAGCAGAAAAAGAAGTGAGAATGAATAGTAAACAACGGCGGAGATTCGATTAACACTACGATCAGGATAAAGGTAGTGGAAGTAATCAACGGCTGTGATGAAAGCGTTCCAAGGAAGTAGGAGACCTGTTCCTAGTATGAAGTAAATGATGTATGCTAGATTTAAGGAATCTTGTGGAATGTTGCTGTTTTTAATCTCTTCGTCATGTGTGCTGTGGTTGAGGAGACAGATTGTGGCTTCATCTCTTGCTTCCATTTTCTTTAGTTGTAGTGTAATTCTGTAAGTATTATATTGTGAGTTGTGGTTTAGCGAGTTTTTGGAGCTGTCTGTGAAGTGTGAACTTGTCACGTAAGGAAAATAAATTGTGAATGGTAGACCACTAAGTATGTAGGAAAAAAACTTGAATGGACCCGTTCACAATCACTTATTGACCTTAGGGTTGTTCATTTTTTATCGGGAAAATGTGATCCGAAAAATTTAGATATCCAAAATTTTGGATCGGATCGGATCGGATATCCGAAACTAAAAAAACTACATTTTTCAAAGGAAAAGTTCATAAAATAAGTTTCGGATCGGATCATTGGATATTTCAAATATCTGTTATCGAAAACGGATATTTTGGATCGGATATCCGAAAAAATTCCAATGTTTTAGATATCAGAAAATGAAAATTTATGATCCGTACCCGATCCGAAAAATCCGAAAACTAAAAAATCGGATATCCAATTTACCAGATCGGAAATTTATGAACACCCCTGCTTATTGTGCATCGGAAACCATATGGTATAGACAGTTTCATTTGACATAGTCTTCGTTTGATATAGTCAATTTTTATATGATGTAATTACCTTTTATATAGTCAGTTTTTGTATAATGTAGTCAAGTTTCTGATATAGTCAGTTTTTGTATGATATAGTCGTTTTTTCTAAGATAGTCCATTTTTGTGTGATGAAGTATGTAGTTAGTTTGGGTGCACAATATATTATTGTGAACCTGGTCCACCCAAGATACTTTGAATGGATTGAAACTTCTTTTTATTGATCAGATTTGATGTTTATTTACTGTGACTAAGTTTTACTTTTTATAATTAACTAAACTGATTTTCTAGCCACTTTCCTAATAGAGTTTATGGATTTTTAGAAATTGAAACTTTTTTTAACTATAGTAAAATTGATTTTTACTAAATGTAATTATTTAACCCATGGCCTTTCATCTGGAAGTCGGAGAGCTAAACAACTACTCTAGTCTTCTATGTCGGATTATACTATTTACTATATTTTCTTTTTTTGAAAGATATTTACTATATTAATGATACATACAAACACCGACATGTACAGTGAATTTTTGTTTATGATATATCAGTATATCACCATGACAAACTTGTAGATAACATGATAGGAAAAAAAAGGGACTAGCCGGCCACTTTCTCATGAGCGATCACCAGTTCATTTTGGGAGATGTACAAACTTTGTATTAAGTGGCATTTTCATAAATAAATGTTACTAAGATTAAGTCGTATGGATTAGATATTAAATCATGATTTTGCTTTTTTAATATTTGTTTAAATAAGAAAAAATCACAACTTTAAAATTTGACCCTTACAACTTGATATAAGTGATATTTTATTTACAAAAATGTCACTTAATGTACATCAGAGATGAACGAGAATTTCCCCCTTTATCAGCACGCCTCTCCTCTCTCTATGCGCCCTCTCTCTCCAATCTCCTCCCATCTTCATATCTCTTCTTCGCCTCTCCTCTTCCTCCGCACAAAACAAATCTGGCTCAACTTCACCATTATCTTCTCCACCACAAAATATCCCAACTGGTAAAAGCTCCTCTATCTCTTGTAACTTGTAAGTCATACAATTATTAGCGTATTTGCTGGTCGTTAGACTGTATAACTAACTGTATAATAACGATCGATGTCGTTGACAAAATGTCTCTTCTTTCAATAATTATATTGTGCGGATATTTTTGGAATTTTCCTTTTGCAATTATTAAGCTTTTCGTATAGAAGTATCTTTCTTTATAGTCGGTGGTCCCCACCCCAAACCCCACATCAAAGACAAAATATCATACAGAAAATGTCAATGACATTATCGATCAAGTTTCAGGAACTAAAGCAAAGATGTACTCCCTCCGTTTCATTTTAATTTACTCACTTTACTTTGGGGGAAAATTAAGGAGAAAGTGCAAAAGTATGAGAGAGAAACTGAAAAAGTGGAGAGAGAAACTGAAAAGTGAAAGAGATAAACTAAAAGATGGGTTAAAATATCAAAAAGTGGATGACATGTGTGGAAAAAGATGATAAAGTAGATGTGACATGTTACCAAAAATAGAAAAAGCAACAGTGTGTAAATTAAAAAGAACAAACCAAAAAGGAAAGTGTGTAGATTAAAAAGAAACGGAGGGAGTATAACGACTAATGGCCGTCGAATTATTAAGGAGGTTCTGAGGTTCGGTAACAAAAAAAATGGACCTTTAGCTTACCATATTTTGATTTTAATGCTTGTCAATATACTATTTTTACTATTATTTCTAATTATATAAAGTTGAAATCTTATATATATATATATATATATATATATATATATATATATATATATATATATATATATATATATATATATATATATATATATATATATATTAAGATTAAAGAATTTAAAGTTAGGGGGACCGATTCTTTAATATACGTTATCTATATTTTTATAGTTTACCCTTTATTTATTTTTCACGATTTCTAATTAAGACATACTATTTGACCATTTCTATCTTTAATCATGTTTAAAAAAAATAAAAACATACTTAAACTTATACTACTTCCGTTTCATATTAATCTACACACTTACACTTTTCACGCATGCCGATGCACTACTTTGAGCCTTTATATCTCTAATTTTGTATTTGTAAAAAATATAAAAAGTCGATATTCTAAAACTACATATCGAGACGAACCAAACAAGACCCCACATGACTATATTTTCTCTTAACCATAATTCACAAATGATATTCAAAGGGAAATTTGTGAATAGTGTCAAAAGTGTAAGTGTGTAGATTAATATGAAACGGAGGTAGTATCTCGTACTCTACCTTCTTTCATAATTACGAAATTAAATTTTTTGGGGTTGGGTTCCTAAATTTGGATTATTGTGTCTTTATTTGTCTCAAAAACTGAGTTATTTTCTTGCATAACAATATTTTCATGAGTTAAAGTATCTTACGTGTTAGTATTACGACGATTAATTTTTTAATAAACACAATTACGGGTTAGTATTACGACGATCAATTTGATTTAACCTTAACATTATAACATATTACACAAAAATAGCTGCATTAAGTTATTAACAATTAACAAATCAAACTATCAACAATTATCAAAAATAATAATAAATTTACATGACAAAAAATTTCTAACAAATGGAGTTCATCTCAACTCACACCGTACCTCATGCTTTACCATGCGGAAAATTTATTCATGTGTGGTAAACTTAAGCCTACATATTCTTCAAAATCATTTTTTTCTTCTGATTTGTAGATATATATATATATATATACCACATATATTGTTCTATTATATGCTTTGAGGATTTGCTCAAATTTTTGAGGGCTAATCCTATAATGTACGAGCTTCCATCTTTTTTGTGAAGCTCATTTTGTAGAGATTGTGATACTTTTAGATTGTTATCAATAAGTGATGTACAAAAATTGCTACATAGCACTAAGTACTGTAAGTTACTGCATAATATGCTTGATTAATTAGCTCGAATTTTTTAGGGCTAATGTCATAGATAGTGTATCAGCCTCCAACTTTTTAGCGAAGCTCATTTTTTAAACTGTTCTTCGCGTTTGATTTAATATGTAAATTAAACTTGTTACTAATATAAATTCGTTCAAATACCTTACGATATAAGTGATTCAATACCTTTAAACAATAAAACACAACTACGAGACTTTTTACAAAATAAATCAAATGACCTACAGAATTTATCTTTCAATATCCAAAGCAGTAGCCTATCCTAATAAAAATGATATCTATATATGGGATGATGTCTTAATTTTGTTATGGTTTTGCATCTGAAAATATGTTTACGTGTAATTGTCATGTTTAGGGAAGTTGCTTAGTGATATGAGATTTGGTCGGATTGAAGCAGTGTAGCCGATGTAGAATTCCAGAGATTGTGTTGCATGTACATTGGTCGAAATTCGGGCGATGTCCAAATTAGAGACAAATAAAATAAAAAAAGGTAAAATTGGCCTCAACACCCTGAACTATAGCGCGGGTGCACCAAACAGCCTCAACTACGACTTATACCCAGAACACCCCAAAGTACGGACTTGGGTGCAGTCTGTATCATAAATGAGGTCGGTGATCGAAATTCTCACCGACTATAAGTCGAGTGCTAGATATTAGGCAGTCATACAAGCGTTTTCCTTGATTGTGGTTGAATTTCCAAGTAGTTTGGACTACTGCACAGTAATCGATATCGATAGTAAACCCTACCATTACCTAAACTGGTATTTGAATTCTTCTTGAAACTTGAAGATGAAGCTGAGCTCATTGTTGTTATGCGGATTTCACTCTTTCAGAATTTAGGGTTCATTTGGGAAGAAAAAGAGAATTTGGGGAAGTAAGAGGAAATTTGGGGAAGAAAGTCTTTTTGTTCAGTTGAGGAAGGAGAAAATGAAGGCACGCGCCTTTTATTTGTTTAAGTAAAAAAATTAGGGTTAAAAAAAAGAAAAAAAGAAAAGGAGAGAATCCGGTGAGAATTCTGGGTACCGACCTCATTTATGGTACGGACTGCACCCAGGTCCGTACTTTGGGGTGTTTTGGCTATAAGTCGTAGTTGGGGCTGTTTGGCGCATCCGCGCTATAGTTTCGGGTGTTGAGGCTAATTTTGCCAATAAAAAATTTGGGCATTTTTATAGGATACCTCTGTGTTTTAAAGTTTTATATATTGTACCTCCAATGTTTTTTCTTTTAAGTTGTACCCTTGAATTTTTTATTTGTTTTACGGTGTACCCATCCAATTTTTTGGGGTCCCCTACCAGGATCTCCTTTGGTAAGAAGAATTTCCTCTGGGCGACCCTCACACAGGGCCACTCACCCAGAGGCCCAACATGAACCATAGCCCTTTCCTACCCCCCAACGTTGAAATTTGCTTCCACCAAGATTTGAACCTCCTTGTGGTCTCATGTGGGAGATAGGAAGTCATAACATTGTACCCGGCCCAAGAGACCTTGGTAGGTGTACCCATCCATTAAGTCAATATATTTGCTGCATTTATAACAAAGGTACAATCTAAACAATTTATTTGCTTGGATATACAATATAAACAGTTTATTGTTTCTCTTTGTTGTGAGGAATATTGTTCTCCTTCTAAAACTATATTCCTTTCTATGAAAAGTAACTATATTCTCCACTAAATCACTAATGTTTGTGCGAAAATAATGGACAAGATAGAAAAGTAGGCCACACACAGCACGCTACTTGCCTGAGTCCAACTTTAAATAGGTAGTGACTAATTGCATATTAAGGTATTAAGAGTTTGAGACGGTGAGACCTCTTAGGGGGCGTTTGGTTCATATAGTGGTATGGGTTTGGAAGCAGGAATGAGACCGAGGTGGTATAGATCTGGAACTTGATACCTAATACCATGTGTTTGGTTTTATTTGGGAATGAAATTTTTTCTTCTATTTGATACCTTGAGGTATTGGTATGAGCCATACCCACCTCCCCCCTTAGATTTCTAAACCCCATACCTTATGGGTTTGAGGTATTAGTTTTAAATCTATCAATTTTGTAAACAAACACTAGGTACGGGTTTTGCTCATTCTAAACCCATACCTCATACCAGAATCATATATATTTTGAGAGGAATGACACGATACATGGTGGTGCCTTAATTTTTCTTTTTCTAATTGTATTAGCAAAACAGGTTAAAGTTATTTTATTTATATTACTTCCTCCGTTCCAAAATAAGTGAAACACTTGTCTCAAAAAGCTCTCACATAAATGAGAGAAGTGTTTCACTTATTTTGAAACGGAGGAAGTATATATTATGCTTACAGAATATGCATTATCATAGTTTAGTCCAATTGTATTATTTAGTTGTATTGATCTCTTTTTCTTTCTTTTATTTTATAATGTAAAAACTTGTGATAAATATTTTAATAATTTTTGTTAGGAGTAAATGACCATCACTGATATGTTAGCCCATTGGTATGAGCTAATGGCTTGGATCTCAGATGGGTCCAATAAGACCCATACTCGAATTTTTTGAAGTGGATCCAGATCTCCCAGGCCCACTGGGTCTAAAAACTTCAGACCCTTACTCAGACTCATTGGGTCTAGTGGTCCTAAGTCCAAAATGGGTTTGAAATGGGTCCCTAAGATACTTTTTTATCGTCAATATCCTTTAATATATTTTTTTTCGCCAAACTTTTTTATATATAATGATCTTGGCGCTATTAATATTTAGTGAATAATGAAGTAATAAAATTATAATTCAAGATAATACTATTTAAACCTATTTCATTTTAAAAGTTTAGTACTGAAGACTATTAAAAATACATAATATCAAAGATGCCTATATAATAAGTATCATATACTTCAGTATATAACAATAATATTAAAAAAAATTCATTTGCTAATTAATTCTCCTTCATTTCATCATTAATTTTATTTTTCTAGAGAATAAAAACTTATTGTGAGCATATAAATTGTATTTTTGCAATTTCCATATATTTATTTCTTGAAAAAAGTTATAAATGGAACACATGTCGGTTATGGGGAGGTTTGGGTCCAGTATCATTGGACCCGAACCCAAACCCGATCCAACAACGTTTCGACCGTACCCGGACTTATTGGATCTAAAACACTTGAACCATGGCCCTTAAAAATAGGGGGTCCAAAAAGGTCTAGGTCGGGTTTTGGACCCACTGCCATCTCTAAATTATGAGCACCATATATTCTATTCAAAGTCATGAGTTCAAATCATATTACAATAAAAGTTGTTTACGAATGTAAGGTAAGAACCTTTACATGAGAGAGAAGTGATATGTGACGGACATACCTGCCATGTCACAACTGACATGGCATCATTAATCTGATAAGTAGTAACTTTTGCTTGAAAGGGGGGCGACGTGTAGCGGGCAACAATAGTTATCCATACATTTTAATAATATATATTGATTTATTAAGATTGCCTGGTTATGAAATAATTAATCTGACAAGTAGTAACTTTTAGAAGTATTATGAACTTCAGGTCAATTCGATAATGGAAAGTATGAGTATACATCACCAAGGACCTTTGGGTCCAATGGTATGGCTTCCTATCTCCCAAATGGGAGATCAAGATTCAAGTCTTGGTGTAAGCAATTTTCAATGTTGTCGGGGGAAGGGAGGGGGTTGGGGCTTGTTAGAGAAAATACTTCTTACCATGGGTTCCCAAAAGGGGGCCCCCTAAAAAAATAAGTATGAGTGTACAACTACTACTAATTAGTTATGACCAAATCATAAAGAGTAAAAATATACTTTGCTTCTTTTGAATCAATAACTCTTTAATTTGAATGATACTTCCTTCAATTGTCCAACAATTTGGTCTTTTATTATATTGGTATTGGCCTTGGAGGTTCTTATGAACAAAAATTCAGGTTGGAATACTTTAATTAAATGAGCCAAAACCAACACAAAACTGAACCAACAGCCAAGAATCAAGAACACCACGATCAGTATTCCAGCTGTTTCTGCATGTTGAAGTTGGACCGTTTTGGGAGCTAAAATTATCACAACACTGGAGAAGTACCCATTTGTAAGCCCCAACAAAGATGTCAAACTTATCACCGGAATCTCAGTTCGAAAGAACTGAGGACCATCCAAGCATCCCAAGTACAAAGGGAAGAACAATAATCTAGCAATACATGCACCCATGGCAATGTTTACCTTGTCTAGAAGATACACAGCCGTCAAAGACTTGCCAATGAAATCGAACACATTGAAGCAAGTTATTAGGAGAATAGCGTACCAATCCCCAAGAGTAATAGAATGTACATCTTCAGTTACCAAGCCAGGGAAGATCGATCTAGTGACAATGTTTATAAAGATAGCACCAAAACCATACCATTTGATTTTGTGCATAATTTCCCAACTAGAACTAGTAAATAAAGAACAGTTTGCATCATGTTCGTGTTTATCTAGGCTTACAACGTGTGTTCGAAGCTTGTTATGGTGTTTGATTACTGGTAGGCGACTCACCAAATTATACGAGAAAAGACAAATGACAACAAATAAAATTGCAACATTGAAGTATAGGATGGCACTATTCCTTAAACCATGAATATCTTGTGGATACACTGCTTTGGTAAAGATTCTCATAAACGAAACAAGAAGACCTACAGACAATAAACGCACATAATTGGTTCATGTACTATTGTTAAGTGGACTTTTACCATACTTCAAATGCTTGAATTTATAAATGTTGACGATGTCATTGAAACAAAGAGGGTAACGACAATTAGCTTCAAACAAAACCCAATAATAAGAATCAGATACATTATTTCAAGCATATTCGACATGTTAGGTAAGTGCCTAGTCATTTTCCATAATTAAAGATTAAGAATGACATGGATACATGGTAGTTGGTACGGTGGTGTTTTATTTTCTATTAATAGATTGACTTCGATCAAATGACTTTTCTATGTTGCCTACAAATCGTGTTATCTCTAAGCAAGTTAGCATTACATGCTTTTGATTCTATGATTCCTAAATTTAGGCTTTAAGTTGATTTCGTGGCTAAACTATATTATACTCCCTCTTTTTTTAGCTGCATCATTTGCTTTTTGACACTATTTATCAACCAACTTTGTGGAGTCTTATTAGGTTCCTCTCAATACGATAATTCCAAATATCAATTTTTTTATAATATTTACTTATACGCAGTTAGATATATAACGTTTAAAAAAACGTCTCGGTAAGTGTGAAAAAGTAAATGGTGCGAGTAACAAAACAAAGTATCTAGCTTTGATCAATAATTGTTTCTGACTATGCAATACTAGAAATTGAATCTCTCATCTAATAAAATGTGAATTCACATAAATCTAGCACGGTTTTCACATCATAACTTAATATTATTCTAAGATAACTATATGTCTAATTACACATCAAGCCCTACGATATACTCCCTCCGGTCTTTATTAGTTTACCCGTTTCTTTTGCACAGAGTTTTAGGAGAAATAATGTTGTGGGACATAGAAAAAAAGAGAAAATATTATTTATATTAAAGTTGAATGTATGTGTGATAGAAAGTTAGTGGTCCCATTCCAAAAATAGACACAAAAGAAATGGGTAAACTAATAAGGGACATCCCACAAAAGGAATACGGGTAAACTAATAAAGACCGGAGGGAATTAGTTCATATTTACGAGTCAAGCACTAGAGAATACGAGGCAAACCTGAGGCAGAAGTGCCAGATTGAACAGCCTGCATATAGCGGTGCGGTAACTCAGCAGCTGAGCCCATAACACCACCCTAGACAAGCGCATTAGCTACGCCGGACACGCCCAACGCCGCAACAGTAATATAGAACCCATAATAAAGCCCGCTTCGGCCCTTAAGGTGGAGCAAATCCATAAGAGGCACCACAAGAAGGGCCAAAAAGAAGAGGCACAAGCCCAAGTTGATACGAACATAGGCATGGAACTTACGGAAGTAGAAGATGATAAGAAGAAAAACAAGTGAGAATGAAAAGTAAACAACGGCGAAGATTCGATTAATACTGCGATCAGGATAAAGGTAGTGGAAGTAATCAACGACTGTGATGAAAGAGTTCCAAGGAAGTAGGAGACCTGTTCCTAGTATGAAGTAAATGATGTATGCTAGATTTAAGGAATCTTGTGGAATATTGCTGTTTTTATCAGATATAATCTCTTCATTATCATGTCTGTTGTGATTGAGGAGAGATATTGTGGCTTCTTCTCTAGCTTCCATTTTCTTTAGTTGTGAGTCTTGACTTGTGAAAAAGTAGAGCTTAGGGCATCCTTAATGATGATTGAAAAAAAAAGATTACATACTTGATCTTAAAAAAACCCCCTTAACAATGAATGAAATAAAGATTGAGGGGTGATTGGAAAAAAAAAATTGTATGGGACGATTGAAACCATGATCAGGCGTGGGAGTGGGACCCACCGCCTGATCTGGTAAAATATAATTTTTTTTGGCTTCTCACCAGTCAAAACGCATCGTTTTGGCTGGCGAAAAGCAAAAAAAAAATTCAGCTGCACTTACACACGCGCAGGAGCTGGCAGCGTGACAAATGGCAACCTTTCCACATGTCAGCTTCCTATTGGCCATTAAAAATATAACCATTGTAAATTTTGCAATGGTTATATTTTAAAAAATACAAATCAAAAAAATATAAAAAAATACCAACGGCTCTATTTTTCCGAGCTCTATAAATAGAGACCCAATTTGCTATATTTTGGACATATATAATTTTCACCATTTTCACTAATTTCTTCTACTTGTTCTAATTTATTTCAATTAATTAATAAAAACGCTAATTACGTATGCTAGGTCATTAATAAAATCTAATTATATAGATAAATTAATTATTAAAATGATAATTATAATTTTATAATTTTTAATTTAATTAATTAGTAATAAGATATTAATTAGTAATGAATATTTCATATTAATAAAAAGTAAATAATAAAAATATTGTAGAATGGTGGTTGGGTGATGAGAGAGAAAAAGTAGTTGGGTGTGGTAAAAAAGTAAGAGAGGGAGGAAAAAGTAGTTGTGATGATCTTTTTTTGGTTCATTGTTAAGAAGAAAATGGAAAAAGATTGTGGGATGTAATTTTTTAGAGAGAGAAAGTTAGAAAGAGAGTGGGATGATCTTTTTTTTCATTCATTAATAATGGTGCTCTTATCTTAATAAGAAAAAAGTATTGACATTTTGCCATCAAAACATAAAAAAAGAAACAAAATGAAGGGAAGGGGAAAGGAGAGAACATGGAAACAGGAAGCCATCCGTGGAATTCGAACCGCGTGTAAAGGGCTTTTCTATTTCGATTTTTCGTCGATTTTCTTCCTTTTTTTTTATCCTAATTTGTGTGGATCTAGTTGCACCCAGTGAACCCACGCTAGATCAGCCCTTGGGGTTGTGACTTGTGAGCCACTAAAATACTAAATTGTGAGTTGTGGTTTAGCGTGTGTTTCTTATGTTGTGAGTGTTGACTTGTGAATAGACCTGGTTATTGGATTGGATAACTCAATGGCCAAAGGATTTGGGTTAAATTTAAAGGGCTTTTATTGGACAGGGTTTCAATGGACGGGCCCATTATTAGACAAGGTCATTATAGGATTAATAAAATATTCCAATGATTTTGAAAATAAAATAGATCTTCTAAAACATAATTACATGTACGGATTCGCATTCAGTTATACTCGCTTTTGTCTCTCCATTCATATTTTTCTTGTCTGTGTATGGCCCGCCCATTAACGACCTGCTATCGGACCGCTACCACTTTGGCCCTTTATGAGGTGACCCTTTCATGATCCTACCCGCTTCGGATCTGCACTGACTCTGACCCGACCCCACTAATAACCAGGTCTACTTGTGAATTCTGGTTTGGGGTGATTCTATAATATAATTGCTTGTGTTATCAATTAAAATTTTGTCACAAGTAAAAGTTTTAGTTTGATGGTTGGGATTTGGGAGTGACTTGTACATTAAGGTATCATGAGTTTGAGACCGCTTATATACATTATAGGAGGAATGGATCGATATGCGGCGGTGCCTCAATTTTCCTTCTTCTAATTGTATTAGCAAAACAGGTTTAAGTTTTTTATCTTTATTATACTTCCTCCGTTTCTTTTTACTTGCAACGGTTTGACTTTCAGACTATTCACCAACTCTAGCTACTTGTTTATCTTTGGTGATTTATAGTTAAGGAAAAACATATTCATGTGGGATCTTGTTAGATTAATCTCAATATATATTTTCCGAATATTTACTTTTCATAATTTTTAATTATCGGTAATTAAAGATATTAATGGTTTAAGCTATGAATTGGCAAGCATAAAAGTCAAATGATTGCAAGTAAAAAGAAACAGAGGAAGTATACGTGTGCATACCTACCATGCATTATCACAGTTTAGTCTAGTTGTATTATTTAGATATTTTGATCTCCTTTTCTTTCTTTTATTTTATAATGTAAAACTTGTTATGAATACTTTAATAGTTTTTTTTTACGGGTAAATGACCATCACCGATATGTTTAGCCCATTGGTATGAGCACCATATATTTTATTCAAGGTTGTGAGTTTAAATCATATTACAATGAAAGTTGTTTACGGATGTAAGGTATGAACTTTTGCATGAGAGAGTTGTAACATTATGTAACGGACATAACTGCCATGTGAAAACTGACATGGCGTCTTGTTAGGGTTTGAAAGGAGGACGACGCGTAGCGGGCTACAATACTTGTCCACATATTTTAATAATAATAATATATATTGATTAATATGGATTACTTGATTAGGCAATAATTAATCTGATAATTAGTAACTTTTAAAAGTATCAGGTTCCCTCTAGGTTTTCCCTTGGGAGGGTGTTCTAGCTTGACTGCTAGGGTTTCCTCGTGTCGAGGCTGATTCTCGAGGCTTCCTCGGGATTGGTGCTCTAATTATTCTATGGCATCTCAAAATAGAGAACCAGATGAAACTAATAATTCAATCGAAAAAACAAAAACACAAAAATAGAGTCTTTGGCGCAGGGTTTAGATATGGATAATTCCATACACACAAATAAAGTTCGAGATGACGATGACGAGGCTGTCAACTGGGTGGACGATGGTGAGGATGTTGATGATGCCCGAGTTGAACTAGGGCTCGTGGGTAAAATATGGACAAAGCGCAACGTTAATGCGAATGCGTTCATGGCCACGATGAAGAATGTTTGGCAGCCAAGTCATGGTGTGGACATCAGTAGCATTGGAGACAATATTTTTGTCTTCCAATTTCATCACTGGCGTGATAAAAGAAGGGTTGTGAAAGGTCAACCATGGCACTTCGACAAGCATGCCATTATAATGAGCGACATAGAAGGTAATACAAAACCCTCTGATATGATTCTTTATGAACTGCCTATGTGGGTGAGGGTTTATAACCTCCCTTTCAAAGGAAGGTTAAATGTGACATATGTGGAGGCAATTGAAAATAAGTTGGGGACCTTTGTGAAATTTGATAATTCCGGATCTATGGGCATTGATAACTCTATTAGATTGAGAATTAATGTTGATGTTAGAAAACCTCTTGCAAAATCTGTCAAAGTTAAGATGCGTGGTGGTATTGATGAATATTTTGATGTTAAATACGAAAGGCCGCCTGTGTTTTGTTATTTTTGTGGCAAGCTAGGGCATGGCCTAAAGGATTGCAATGAGTGTAAGGAGGATGATGATGCTCAACTAGAGTTCGGAGGATGGTTAAAGGCTTCACCGTGGAAGAGAAGTATGGTGGAGGAGGATAAACCAGGGGAAGGAGTGAAACCAGTTTGTGCTCGTAAGCTATTCATAACTAAACCGAAAGCTCAAGGGCAAATAATAGGAGGGAAGCAAGTAGATGAGGTGCTGTAAAAATTAAGTGAGTGTGAGATAGTGGGGAAGGAGTCTAAGGGGAATGAACCTTCGAAGGAGAAACCGGAGAGGCTATGTGATTAGCCTACTATACTGGAGGGACGGGGAGAAAAAAGTATCGTGGAAGGGCTGAATTTTGGCGATGTGGAGGAAGAACAAGCAGTGCAAGTGGAGAGTAATAGAGGTGCAACAATGAGTGAGAATGTGGTACAGGTGCATTTTGACGGGGGTGATATTATCATGAATGATAACCACTCTATTCGAGGGTGGAGGAGATTAAAAAAGGATGGGGAAGGAGAGACAAAAAAGGAGAGTAAAATGACTGGGAAGAGGAGAAAAAATAGAGAGATGGGGGAGGAGGAGATGAATGATGTGACTGCGGTTTCCAAGAAGAAAAAAGAGGACGATGCAGTGAGGCTGATGAGTGAGAAGATGGATGAAAATGCTGAGAGTGTGGCGAGCCCCACCACCTGGGCTCTTGGTGGTCAATGAAGAACACCCTTTCATGGAACTGTCGGGGTTTGGGTAGCATCCCGGCGGTCAATGCGTTACGACGCATTGTGATTAATGAGCAACCCTTGCTGATTTTCTTACAAGAAACAAAGTTAAAACAATATGAGATGAATAGACTTTGTAAAAATCTTCGAATGAAAGGCATGTTGGCTATAGACTGCGAAGGGGAAGGGAGGAGTAGAAGAGGAGGTTTGGGCTTGCTTTGGAAGGAGGAGTGGCAGGTTAGCATTACCTCGTTCTCAAATAACCATATTGATGCTTTAATATCCAGTGACCCTATGGAGGAATGGAGATTCACCGGGGTGTATGGGTGGCCGGAGGAAGGAAACAAATTCAAAACGTGTGATCTTCTAAAGAGGCTCTATGATGACTCCATTACCCCTTGGGTATGTGGAGGTGATTTTAATCTGATGATGTGGTCTAATGAAAAACAAGGAGGTAGTAGCTTTAAATATGATGATGCTGCAAATTTTAGACAAGCTGTGGAGTTTTGTAGACTCGAAGATCTTCACTATGTTGGCCATCCCTTCACTTGGACTAACAATCAAGGTGGAGAAAAAAACATACAAGAGCGGCTTGATCGTTTTCTTGCGAACCAAGCATGGAGGGACATCTATGGGGGTTCCTTTGTGTCGCATCTTGCAAAAAGAAAATCGGATCACCTCCCACTTACTCTTAGCCTGCGGGAAAACTTAGCCACACCTAATCCAAGGAGGAAGAGGCGTTTATTTCGGTTTGAAGAAATGTGGACCCGGGAAGATATGTGTGAAGATGTGATAAAAGAAGCGTGGAGTTTCGAGAATGATGTGGGGGGCAGCATGGCGCAAACCACTAGAAGGCTGCGTGAGTGGAGCACAAAAACGTATGGGAACTTTGCAAAAGAGATGAGAAGCTGTCAAGATCATATGAAACGGCTCATGGAGGAAGATCAAACTGCGGATGTGATTGCCCAAATGCGAACCATTGATTTGAGGATGGATGAATTGGAAACTAGAGAGGAGATATATTGGAAGCAACGAAGCCGTCAAGAATGGCTCAAACACGGGGACAAAAATACAAAATTTTTTCATGAGAAAGCAAAACAAAGAGCTGTGCGAAATTCCATCAATGTTATAAAAAATACGTGTAGTCAAGAATTCGTGGAGGAAGAAGAAATTACCGAAATCTTTGTTCAACATTTTCATGACCTTTTCCATGCAAATGACGAGATTGATATGGATTCGGTGATTGATAAAGTTCCTGTAAAGGTGCCGCAGAATATGAAACAAATGCTTGCTGAACCGTATAGAAGAGAAGAAATCACAGCTGCGCTCAAGCAAATGCACCCGACAAAAGCCCCTGGGCCTGATGGTATGTGTGCTCTCTTTTATCAGAAGTACTGGAACATTGTAGGTGTTGATGTTGAAAATAAAGTTTTAGACATTCTGAACAATGGTGGGGATATTAGGTCTCTAAATCAGACTTTTATTGCTTTGATACCGAAAAAGAAAGTATGTGAGTCTCCTGTTGATTTTAGACCTATTAGTCTCTGTAATGTCCTATACAAACTTGTCTCAAAGGTGCTTGCCAATCGACTTAAAAGAGTTCTTCCTCTTATTATTCATGAGTCCCAGAGTGGTTTTGTCCCGGGTAGGTTAATAACTGATAACATTTTGGTGGCCTATGAATGTTTCCACTATTTGAGGAAAAAAAAAAAGGGAAAGAGGGATATTTGGGTTTGAAACTTGATATGAGCAAGGCTTATGATAGAGTGGAGTGGTGCTTCTTGGAACGAATGATGATTAAGTTGGGTTTTCCTGTGGCTTTTGTGGAATTAATTCTTGAATGTGTTAAATCTACATCTTTCTCCATCTTGGTAAATGGGCAACCCACCAGGAATTTTCTACCAACGCGAGGTCTTCGTCAAGGGGACCCTCTCTCCCCGTTCCAGTTCATTCTTTGTGCAGAAGGTTTGTCTTCTCTCTTGCGGGATGCTGAAGCCAAAAGAGAAATTCATGGGCTGAAAATTGGAAAGAAGGTGGATGCTATTTCTCACCTGTTTTTTCAGATGATAGCCTGTTATTTACCAGGGCACATGAAGGGGAAGTAGAGAAGATCCTGGAGATTCTTTCAACCTATGAAGCTGCTTCAGGTCAAAAACTGAATATGGAGAAATCGGAGGTGTCTTTTAGCCGAAACATCGAGCCAGATAAGCAAGAGATGCTTCAGATGAAGTTGAATTTTAAGGCTGTTGCAGGACATGACAAGTATCTTGGACTTCCAACGTTTGTTGAAGGCTCTAAGAAACGTGTATTTCAAAGTATTCAAGAAAGAATTTTGAAGAAGCTTAAAGGGTGGAAAGAAGGTTTGTTATCTCATGCGGGAAGAGAGGTTCTAATCAAGGCAATTGCACAAGCTATCCCCACATATGCTATGCAATGTTTCAACATTCCCGTGAGTTTATTGAATGAGATGGAAAAAGTTTGTCGAAGTTTCTTTTGGGGTCAGAAAAATGATGAGAGGAAGATGAAGTGGGTGGCATGGGAGAAAACTTATGTATCGAAGAGAGAAGGTGGCCTAGGGATGAGAAACCTAGCGGTCTTTAATAAAGCAATGCTTGCTAAACAAGCGTGGCGAATATTGAAGTACCCGAATTCGTTGATGACTAAGGTGCTTAAAAATAAATATCTCCCAAAAACATCTTTCATGGAAGTTAAAGCGAGCCCCCTTGCTAGCTACACTTGGAAATCTATTCTGTCAGCTCGAAGGCTCCTTGCACAATGTTTGAAAAAAGTAGTTGGAGATGGTCGAGATACTGCAATATGGGAAGACCCATGGATTCAATCTCTTCCTCAATTTAGAGTGCTCCCTGGCATGAGGAATCCCGAAGCGCCGAGAATGGTTCATGAACTGATGATTGAAAGAGAATGGAACAAGGAAGAGCTTGAGAGGTGGTTCTCAGAATGGGAGAGAGAAGCAATCTTAAGCATCCCCATCCCTTTGAATCCTTGTGAGGATAGATGGTCTTGGCACCATACAAAAAATGGACATTTTACGGTTCGTAGTGCCTATTATTTGGAGTTAGAAGAGAGGAGGCGTGCGAAGGCTTCGGCTTCGATAAATCAAGCCTCGCCAATCTGGAAATCCCTCTGGCAGGCTCGTGTTCCCACCAAAATCCGCCACTTTGGTTGGCGAGCTCTACACCAAGGGCTCCCCATGCGTGAACAGCTGCGGAGGCGAGGTTGTGAGATTGATCCTATGTGTCCTTGATGTGGTGAAGCACCAGAGACTATCACACATGCATTTGTTTCTTGCCCTGACATCCAACATATGTGGCAGGTATCCCCTTTGAGACTTGACATTCATGTACATGAAAATGATTCTTTTTTGAACTGGGTTGTGGGGCTTCGGCTCACCTTTAAAAAGGATGAATGGTGGGATATTTTTTGGTGTCTTTTATGGGGAGTGTGGCTCAGGACAAATGCGTGGTTATTTGAAGGCAAGAATGTGGATTGTAGGGACATCATCCAGCGTGTTGTGGGTATGGTAGAGGAGTACTCGAAAGCCAATGAAGTGTGCGAGGTGGCTCACCATACTGCTGAAGGAGGAGGAAAGAGATGGACAGTGCCTGAGAAAGGAGTCTTTAAGGTGAACGCGGATGCTGCGGTGTTCGATGATGGTTATGTTGGAATTGGAGGGGTGATGAGAGATGTTGTGGGTGAGGTGATGGGGGCGACCTGTTGGCTGCTGGAAGGTAATATGGAGATAGATGAAGCGGAAGCGGTAGCGGAGCGACACGCTTTAAAGATCGCCATGGAAGCAGGCCTTCGAAGTATTGTGCTCGAAAGTGATTCGCTCAAGCTCATAAACCAACTGAAGATGTGCTCTTATGAAAATACTAGCTTTGGGAATGTTGTTAACGATATTCTATGGCTGAGTAGTTTGTGTGATAGTATATCTTTTAGTCATATTAGGCGAGAAGGCAACACTGTAGCTCATACTCTTGCCCATGTTAGCAGATACTATGGTAGTATGCGTGTCTGGCTTGAAGAGGTGCCAACTGAGGTCATGGCGTTTGTACTTAATTATTTGCGTTTAATGAATGACTAAGCTATGTTTCCCGTCAAAAAAAATAAAAAACTTTTAAAAGTACACAAGTTCTTTGATGTGAATGTTACACCAGAATTTAAGGTATAACAACCCATAAACAACTCTTTCTTTTGTAAAAAGAACTCAAATCATATGAAATAAATGACAAAATAATATGAGATTCATGCCATTATTTATATCCATGTCATTCTTGTTGGAGTATATGTCATTATGCATGTTGCACAATAAGTTTATGATATCACATGTTACAACCTTAAAAGTATAAAGAACTTCAAATCAATTCGAATAATGGATAATATGAGTGTACAACTACTACAAATTAGTTAATACCAAATCATAAAGTGAGTAAAAGGTTACTTTACTTTTGAATCAATAACTCTTTGAATGATACTTCCTTCAACTCTCCAACAATTAGGTCTTCATTACTATGTATTGTCCTTAGACCTTCTTATGCACAAAAATTCAAGTTAGTATTCTTTAATTAAATGAGCCAAAACCAAGACAAAACTGAACCAATAGCCATGCCAAAAATCACGAACACAAGAATCAATATCCCAGCTGTTTCTGCATGTTGAAGTTGGACTGTTTTGGGAGCTAAAATCATCACAACACTGGAAAAGTACCCATTTGTAAGCCCCAACAAAGATGTCAAGCCTATCACAGGAATCTCGGTTCGAAAGAACTGAGGACCATTCAAGCATCCCAAGTACAAAGGGAAGAACAAGAATCTAGCAATACATGCACCCACGGCAATGTTTGCATTGTCTAGGAGATACAAAGCCGTCAAAGACTTGCCAACGAAATCGAACACATTGAAGCAAGTTATTAGGAGAATTGCGTACCAATCCCCAAGAATAATAGAATGTACATCTTCAGTTACCAAGCCAGGGAAGATTGATCTAGTGACAATATTTATAAAGATAACTCCAAAACCATACCATTTGATTTTGTGCATAATTTCCCAAGTAGAACTGGTAAATAAAAAACAGTCTGCATCCTGATCGTGTTTATCTAGGCTTACGACGTGTATTCGAAGCTTGTTATGGTGCTTGATTACTGGTAGACGACTCACCAAATTATACGAGAAAAGACAAATGACAACAAATAAAATTGCAACAATGAAGTATAGGATGGCACTATTCCTTAAACCATGGATATCTTGTGGATACACTGCTTTGGTAAAGATTCTCATACACGAAACAAGAAACCCTACAGACAATAACGCACATAGTTGGTTCATGTATTATTGTTAATTGAACTTTGACCATACTTCAAATTAATACTTGAATTTAATTTATAATTTTTGATGATATCATTGACACAAAGTGGGTAATGACAATCAACTCTAAACAAAACCCAAAAAATGGCAAAAATAAGAATCATAATATTTATTTCAAGCATGTTCGACATGTCTAGCTAGTCACTTTCCATAAAGAATAAGATTGACATGGTGCGGTTTTTTTTTTTTTTTGACAGACATAGATAAATTTTATTTTCTGTTAATAGATTGACTTCCATTGAATGACTTTTCCAAGTTGCCTAGAAATCGTGTTATCTCTTAGCAAGTTAGTGTTACATGCTTTTGATATATTGAAATATATCTTAAATTAACTGGCGCTAGGTTCAACTACGCACAAGGTTATTGCTGCCCGGTCAGCGAGTCAGGGTCCTGGGGTGAAATCCCCTAGTGAGAGTGTGGGACGTAGCTAGCACATTGTTAGTGAACCATGTTAAATCTTTATGTTATTCTTTTTTAATTCTTCGTTCTTTAATTGCATCTGCTATAACATAATCTCTATGTTTCCAAAATATATATAGGCTTTATGTAGATTTTGTGGCTAAACTATATTATATCTAGCTATGATCAATAATTATTTCTGACTATGCAATAGTAGAAATTAAATGTCTCTCATCTAATAAAAATATGTATTAACATAAATCTAAATCGGTTTTCACATCATAACATAATATTATCAATCCCTACGATATATTACTCCGATATTTACGGGTCAGGCACTAGAGAGTAGGGGGCGAATTTTAAAGTAAAGGCAAACCTGAAGCAGAAATGCCAGATTGAACAGCCTGCATGTAACGGTGCGGCAACTCAGCCGCAGAGCCTATAACACCACCGGCGGCAAGCGCATTAGCTACGCCGGATGTTGGGTATATGATGTCATATGGAGCTCAATGGGTGTATGGTGTGGAGATGAGGTTGCGTGAAGCTCATTTGGCGTATATCGGCTGTTTCGCTGGCCCGCCCGATCGGGCGGGGTCAATTAGTTGGCAGGAGCATGGATGCTAGGGCGCCCGATGGAATCGGGCGGTCTCGCCCGATCAGGCGAACGACCGGGCGAAGGTCGCCCGATCGGGCCCGAGAGCAGATTTGGTCTGGCGCTTAACCGCCCGATCGGGCGGAGGCTTATTTCACGCGGGGAGGGCGATTTTCCGATTTATGTTATAATTAGGTTTTACCTATTGCCATAACTACATTATTATTCATCATTACTCTGAGATTCAAGAGAGGAAAAGTTAGAGAGAGATCTTTGAGAGCTTTTGTAACCTTTCTTGAACATTCATTGATTCCTAGTGCAGATTCGTGGTTTTTCTCCCAGTTCTTGGGTTTCCACGTAAAAGTTCTTGTGTGTTCTTTCTTGCTTTGTTATTTGTTGTTCTATTATTGTTTACTATTATTTCTAGATTGATAGTCAATTGAACTTACACCGGACAGGCCCAAAGCCCCAACTGTAACATAGAACCCATAATAAAGCCCACTTTGGCCCTTAATGTAAAACAAATCAATAAGAGGCACCACAAGAAGGGCTAGCAAGAAGAGGCCCAAGCCCAAGTTGATACGAACATAGGCATTAAACTTGCGAAAGCAGAAGATGATGAGGAGAAAAACAAGTGTGAATGAATAGTAAACAATGGCGAAGATTCGATTAACACTATGATCAGGATAAAGGTAGTGGAAGTAATCAACGGCTGTGATGAAAGCATTCCAAGGTAGTACGAGACCTGTACCTAGTATGAACAGTGGCGGATCCAGGAATTTACCGATGGTGGGTCACTACCTCCCACCTCCGACGTACAACCAATCCACAAATGACGAATAAGAGAAATACTTTAAAAAAAACTCTCATTCCAAAAGTAATAATAACTGATAATACAACCAAATTGATCTCCAAAGCAAAAGTGGTAATCACATAGAACAAAGCTGCCCATAAAAAACTTTGAACTGGACTAATCACATTCACATATGATGCATAATTCCTAATGATAGAATCTCATCCATATTATAAATTATAATCCTTAGTTGATACTTAACACAATTAAATAAAAAATAATACAAAAAATCATTCAGCATAATTTCAAAAGTTAGCTATAAGTTCAAACAATCACCATGAAAATGAAAAATTCTTAGCAATTTCAACATAATTTGATGCTTATATCCTGAAAAACTACAGTCTCATGAGTTTTCACAACATCTTGAACATTAATTGTTAAGAAACAACCAAAAAAATACGAAAAATGCACCATCAAATCTCCCAAAAACAGAAGAAAACCCCCAAAAAATAACCCATGAACATTCTATTTTTTGTCAATAAACCCAACTCAAACGCATAAAAAAAGAGACTTATTTCTATTTTATCTTTCTTACTTTGTTTGCAACAAGATTGTTAGCAATAAATGCAATTTCTAGGACCTAGGGTTTGCTAGTTAACTTCAAGTTCAACAATAAATGCAAAGTTGTAAACTTTAAGTGAGAAGAGTAAGCAATAAAGAGAGACAAAGATTTAACGTGGTTCGGTCAACCTTGACCTACATCCACAAGCAAGAACCTTGGAGTTTTCTTTAGCCTCTCTAATGGAGGAATTACAATGGAGAAGAAGAGAGAGAGGAGGAGAGAGAGAGAGTTATATTTTGTGGCTAATTTGAATCTTAGGGTTCTAAAAGACTTTAGGATGCCTTATATATGACATCCTAAAGGTTACAAAATAACCCAAAACTTAAATCCCGGAAAAATCCGGATTAAATCGCAAAATCCCGAAACAGAGAGCGGCCCTGGCCGGCGCCCGCCCGGCCGACAGCCCGCCCGGCCCATCACCCGCCCGCCCTGCAGTGTTTCACCAAGATAATCCGCCTTCGAGGCGTAGATGGGAGGAAGAGCAGCCCCGCCCGAGCCGCCCAGCTTGCCCGCCCGGGCTACACAGCCCCGCCCGGCCCATGTCACGCCCGCCCGGGCCGAACCTCGTGGCCGGGCTCGGGCCGCGCTCGTCCGTGCCGATGCTTCGTGCCTCTTGCTCCTCTTCTTCTTCGCCAAGAAATCAAGGCACATGTAACAATTCTCCACCTTGACTTGAATTTCTCCAAACACCTCCAATAACCCCAAAAATGCTAATCACACTCCAAAGCTCTACCCCATAGGGGTCTACAACAAACAAGAGGAGAGACCCACCAAGTTCACACACAAAGTGAACTTAGTGGTTGGCAAAGGCTTTGTCAACATGTCGGATGGGTTCTCCTCGGCACGAATCTTCATCAATGTCAACTCTTTCTTATCAATGACATTCCTGATGAAGTTGTACTTCACATCAATATGCTTCGTTCTTCTATGGAACGTGTTTTGGTTCTTAGCCAAGTGAATGGCACTTTGGCTATCACAAAATACGTGACACCTCCTTAGAACACGAGCTAATCTCCCCAACCAAACCTTTGAGCCACTTTGCCTCCTTGAATGCCTCGGTAATTGCCATGAACTCCGCTTCCGTAGTTGAAAGAGCTACAACATCTTGTAGCGAAGATTGCCAACTCACGGCCGTACCTCCCAAGGTAAACACATAACCCGAAGTTGATTTCCGATCATCCAAGTCTCCACCATAATCCGAATCACAATACCCAATCACACCATTTGCATCTTGGCCAAACTCCAAACAAATGTGTGAGGTACCCTTCAAGTACCTTAGAAGCCATTTCAAAGCTTCCCAATGCCCTTTCCCGGCCTTGACATATAACGGCTCACCATGCTCACCGCTTGAGCAATATCCGCCTAGAACATACCATGGCATACATCACACTCCCAACGGCACTAGTATAGGGGATGTGAACCATGGCCCTTTCTTCTTCTTCGGATTGAGGACAAAGCTCCTTTGAGAGCTTGAAGTGAGAACCGAGAAGAGTAGAAACGGGCTTTGCATTGCTCATTGAGAATCTCTCAAGAACCTTCTCAATGTACCTCCTTTGGCTAAGGTACAATGCCCCCTTAGATCGATCTCTCCAAATCTCCATCCCAAGTATCTTCTTGGCTTCACCAAGATTCTTCATATCAAACTCACTACTCAACAACTTCTTCAAATTGTTGACCTCAATCAAATGCTTGCAAGCAACCAACATATCATCAACATAAAGCAAAAGGTAAATGAAGGAACCACTTACTAGCTCTTTGTAGTAGACACAACTATCATAGGAGCTTCTTGTGAACTCATGAGCCAACATAAACGAATCAAATCGCCTATACCATTGCCTAGGAGATTGCTTCAACCCATACAATGACTTCACCAAACGGCACACATGTTCTTCTTTCCCTTCAATCTCAAAACCTTCCTATTGCTTCATGTAGATTTCCTCCTCCAAGTCCCCATGGAGGAAAGCGGTCTTAACATCAAGTTGGGTGTAGCTCCAAGTCTTCCATAGCTACCAAGGCAAGCAAAACTCTAATGGACGAGTGCTTCACAACCGGTGAAAATACTTCATGAAAATCAACACCTTCAACTTGAGTGAAACCCCTTGCCACAACTCTTGCCTTGTAGACGGGACCTCCCGAATCCGGTGTACCCTCTTTTCTCTTGTACACCCATTTGCACCCAACGATCTTCTTCTTCTTAGGTGCAACAACTAACTCCCAAGTATCGTTCTTGTGCAAAGACTCCATCTCTTGCTTCATTGCCATCAACCACTTGCTTGAATCGGGTAGAGACATTGCTTCCTTGTAGGAGCATGGATCATCGAAGGTCTCTACCTCATTTGCCACGGTGAGAGCATATTGCACATAGTCACACTCCTCAACATATCTTTGAGGAGGCTTCGACTTGCCTTCTTTGTCTCTCACTAGCAAGTGTCTTGCGTTGAGTTTGTGGTGAACCCTCAACATGTCTCTCTTGAGAGAGAGCATCATCATGTGAAGCACTTTCAAGCTCCACCTTCTCCTCGGTGTCATGAGATGAACCTACATCATTACAAATAGCAAGCTCCTTCTCCGGAGTGATCATACATGATTCATCAAACACAACATCTCTAGAAGTTACTATCCTCCTAGATTTTTCACACCAAACTCTATATCCCTTAACCCCAAAACCATAGCCAACAAATACACATTTTCTAGCTCTAGGTTCAAGTTTATCCTCGTTTACATGAATATAGGCCTGACAACCAAAAATTTTCAAATTAGAATAATCACATGGAGTTCCGAACCATACCTCTTGAGGAGATTTAAAATTAAGGGCGGAGTGAGGAGACCGGTTCACCAAATAGCATGCCGTTGCAACCGCTTCGGCCCAAAAGATCTTCCCCAACTTGGCTTGGGAGAGCATACATCTTGCTCTCTCTAGGAGAGTCCTATTCATTCTCTCCGCAACACCATTTTGTTGAGGCCTCCCAACACAAGTTCTATGACGAACAATGCCTTCATCAAGACAATACTTAGTGAACTTCTTTCAACAAACTCTAGGCCATTGTCGGTTCTCAAAACCTTGATCTTCTTGTCGGTCTTCTTCTCAATCATAGTCTTCCACTGAAGAAACACATCAAACACACCATCCTTGTGCTTGAGAAAGAACGACCACACCTTCCTAGAGAAATCATCAATTATTGTGAGCAAATAACTACAACCACCCAAAGAAGTCTTCCTAGAGGGACCCCATAAATCCGAATGGATGTAATCAAGAGGTCCTTTGGTGTTGTGTATTGCGGGCTTGAAGCTAACCCGCTTGTGTTTACCAAACACACAATGCTCACAAAAGCCAAGGTTGCCTAGCTTCACATTATCTAGCAATCCTTGCTTGCAAAGTTCGGACATTCCTTGCTCTCCCATATGGCCAAGCCTCAAATGCCAAAGCTTGGTATCATCGTCACTCATAGTGGCGGTGGAGACATTTGCCGAACCACTAACCATGGAACCTTGTAACACATACAAGCTTCCCCTTTTAATGCCCTTCATCAACACAAGTGCACCCCTAATAACCTTCAATACTCCACCTTCCGCTATGTACTTACACCCATTGTTGTCAAGAGTACCAAGAGAGATCAAGTTCTTCTTCATTTCCGGAACATGGCGGACTTTGGACAATGTTCTAACCGTGCCATCAAACATCTTGATATCCACGGACCCTATGCCAATCACCTTGCAAGTTGCATTGTTTCCCATGGTGACCGTGCCTCCATTATACTCCTCATATGAGGTGAACATGTCTTTGTAGGGTGTCACATGAAAAGAACATCCCGAGTCCATTATCCATTCACTCTTTCTCTTGAGCCTATCATGAGTAACAACCAAAGCTCCACTTTCGCCATCGGAATCAACATAGCTTACATCGGCGGAGTTCATGGGTTCCTTGCCTTTCCCGGGCTTACTATCCCCCGATTGCTTGTTTTTCAACTTATAGCATTCGGACTTAATGTGCCCCTTTAGATGACAATAATTACAAGTCTTGTGCTTATTAGAATTGGGCTTCTTCGACTTAGAACGCCACCTATTCTTACCACCATTACCACCTTGACTAGTAGATGCAACATCATTTGATCTACCCCTAACAAACAAGCCATCACTAGAGTTTGATGATTTAGATGTCAATTGATTATCAATCAACTCCCTTTGTTTCAAAGCATCCCTAACATCATCAATACTCAAATCATCTCTACCATACAAGATAGTTTCCCTAAAATGCTTGTATGAAGATGGTAATGAACACAACAACCAAATAGCCAAATCTTCATCATCCAAAGTCACATCAATATTTTGAAGATCCATCACAATAGAATAAAACTCATCAATATGAGACTTAAGAGAATTACCTTCCTCAAGTCGAAGGTCATACAATCTACTCTTGAGTAGAAGTCGGTTGGTGACACTCTTTGCCATGTAAAGAGACTCCAACTTCAACCATAGACCCGCCGCGGAATCCTCCTTAGCAACTTCCCTCAATACTTCATTCGAGAGGCAAAGTTGTATAGCCGATAAGGCCTTCAAATCCACTTCTTCCCATTTCTCTTCGGTCATAGTAGTAGGCTTCTTCACCTTGCCCTCTAGAGCCTTGTGAACACCATTTTGAATCAAGATTGCCTTCATCTTCACTTGCCATAGTCCAAAATTGATGGACCTATCAAACTTCTCAATATCAAGCTTCATTGTTGACATATCCTTCAAAGAAATCAACTAGAAACCTCCCAAACCTAAAGCTCTTGATACCAATTGTTAGCAATAAATGCAATTTCTAGGACCTAGGGTTTGCTAGTTAACTTCAAGTTCAACAATAAATGCAAAGTTGTAAACTTTAAGTGAGAAGAGTAAGCAATAAAGAGAGACAAAGATTTAACGTGGTTCGGTCCAACCTTGACCTACATCCACAAGCAAGAACCTTGGAGTTTTCTTTAGCCTCTCTAATGGAGGAATTACAATGGAGAAGAAGAGAGAGAGGAGAGAGAGAGAGTTATATTTTGTGGCTAATTTGAATCTTAGGGTTCTAAAAGACTTTAGGATGCCTTATATATGACATCCTAAAGGTTACAAAATAACCCAAAACCCAAAACTTAAATCCCGGAAAAATCCGGATTAAATCGCAAAATCCCGAAACAGAGCAGGCTGCCCGGCCGCGCCCGCCCGGCGATGCAGCCCCGCCGGCCCATCACCCGCCCGCCCTAAGTGGTTTCACCAAGATAATCCGCCTTCGAGGCGACTGGGGAGGAAGAGCAGCCCGCCCGAGCCGCCCTGGTTGCCCGCCCGGCTACACAGCCCCGCCCGGGCCCATGTCACGCCCGCCCGGCCGAACCTCGTGGCCGGCTCGCCGCGCTCGTCCGTGCCGATGCTTCGTGCCTCTTGCTCCTCTTCTTCTTCGCCAAGAAATCAAGGCACATGTAACAAAGATCTCATCTTCTTTATTCGTAGGGTAAAGCTCAGAACGGAAGGGAGTCGCCGGTGAAGGGAGTCGCGACGCCGAGAGGAGCAGGGCGTTGGCTGGGTGCGGCGATTGAAGGCGGCAGGGGGCGAGTGGTGAGGTGGTTACGCGGTGGTCATGCGGTGGTGGTGCTGTGGGTCGGGAACCCGAAACAGAGGAGAGAGAAAATTATGCCCTTTTCGGGCGCGTTTCCTAGCGGTTTTTAGTTGCTATTTTCGGCGAGTTTGTGAGTGAAAATGTGAGTGGTGATTGTGGTGCTTGAAAGAGTCGGTTCGTAGGTGGTGGCGTGGTGGTTGCCGAGAGAAGTGAAGAGTATTTTTGTTGGTTGTGATTTTGGTGAATGAGCTTTATGGTTACATGTAATGGAGTTGAAGGAACAAAAACATAAATGAGAAGAAGATGATTGGGGGAAACAACTCGTGATAAATTGAAGGAGAGGCTAAGGAACAAAGAGGACAGAGGAGAGAGATTCAGAGAGAGGGGACAAGGAAGAGAGGAGAGAGGAGAGAGGAGAGAGGAGAGAGAGAAAAGAGAGACTTAGCGTGTAGGATAGGAGGACGGACATGTCTTTCTTTTGGTTAGCGTGCGTTGCAGGCACCAACTTAATTTTTTTTTTTTAATAAAAACTGCTCCATTTTTTTGAAAAATAATGGTGGGTCACGTGACCCACCATGACACAATGTGGCTCCGCCACTGAGTATGAAGTAGATGATGTATGCTGCATTTAAGGAATCTTCTGGGATGTTGTTTTTCTCAGTTATAATCTCTTCATTGTGTCTGTTGTGGTTGAGGAGAGAGATTTTGGCTTCTTCTCTAGCTTCCATTTTCTTTAATCTTTAGTTGTGCGTGAGTCTTGACTTGTGAGTTGTCTTTTAGCTAGCGCGTTATTAAGTTTGTGACTTGTGAGCCACTACAATGCTACTCCCTTCGTTTTTTTAATGACTTGCTGCATTATCGTGGTACAAATTTTATTATACACCCGGGTATATCGTGAGTATGGTACACCTAAGGCTATTTTTATGCTTATTGCTCATTTGAAATCATCTGAATGAGCAAAATATACTAAAAAGGAAGGAGAGTTCCAAATGAGCAGAAATCAGTCTTGGGTGTACCATGCACATAGTACACCCGGGTGTATGATGAATGAACTCTTATCGTGGGTATAAGTATTTTTGAAGAGGCAATAAGTATGGTGGGGATCATAACTTTATGGAAAAATGGCAAATATTTAAGAGTATGAGTAGGTCGAGATGAGATGACATAAATAAAGAGGAATATTGGTACCTTTGTATAGGCCGTGATTACCAAATAACGAAATGTAGCAAGTAAAAAGAGACATTCGTTTATAGAAAAAGTAGCAAGTAAAGATAGACGGATGGAGTAAATACTTCTATGTAGAAAAAATCTCATCAAAATATGATTTCATCGAAAAAAGTCTAGGTAATACTTAATAGTAGTAGCGGCTACAAACCTTTTCTATGTTTATAGGACTATGCATGGTAACTTGTTTTATCTACTTTCTTCTTTTTTTTATACTCATGTGGTTCCCTTTTTAATTTAATAATCCAATCAGAAGGTTCAAAAAAATTCACTCGTCCTTTTTTAGTCTCTCTCTCTTTTGTTTTCATTTATCTATCCACTTTTTTAATTTATCTCTCTTACTTTTGGACATCATCCTTAGTTCTCCACCAATGTGAAGTAAGTAAATCAAAAAGGAACTGAAGATATACATTTCAATAATACAACTATAAAATATAACAGAACTAAAATTATAATAAAGCAGCCTTCTCGAGCTTTAATTTGCCTATATTAGAATCATCCTATATACTTTTTGTTTATATCATCAAAAAGCTAGTATATCTAGTAAAAGAAATATCATTTTAATAATATACCGTACCTATAATTAGGTCATATATTGGGTTTTTATATCTTGCTTTTTTTTCATAAATATACTACTTTTTGTAACATACTTCCTCCCATAAATGAATTTCTATCGCTTGGGATTAGCAGTATATATCTTCGTTTCTAATTCAATATTTGAATTTGCTACCTACTTGCTAGTTTATAATGTTCGATTTTACTTTTTTTGCTAGATGATACAAATCATCGACTATGGATTTGCTGTATTATTATTTTCACTTGCCAATTGAATCGACCAACTCGACTCGAACTCGACTCAAAACGTCAACCAGCACGAGCTGAGTAAGAGCCCAGTGAGCACGAGTTGAGCATAGCAAAATAATTTATGAGTTGAGTCGAGAGTGCCTTGATCGCGATTGACTTGTTTTATTAGCACGCCTAGTTTGTAATAATAATGTCACACTCACGGGGTAGTCCAAGAGCAACCAATTCACAATTAGATGGCTTATAAATAAAAAAAAGATAGAGGTTGTAAACGGTAACTAACTCATATAGAAGTAAAATCAATTCTAGAAAGGTACAAGAAATTTGAAAACATAATGTCCGAGAAATGCCTAGATTAAAACCGTTCTAAATAATTTTTGTTCTGAATTGGACGATGCTCCATAATGTCCCATAAAGGAGAAGTTTTGTAAAAGTATTGCAGTAGACTCACAACACTATAGAGCGTTTATATGATTTTCTCTTTAAAAAGGAACAAAATTGTTGAGGATGCCTATGTGATTTTTTTTTTTTTTTGGGTACATAAGGAAAGTTAGGACACCGCCTTCTCTCAAGGAAGAAGATGCCTATGTGATATAATTTTACGAAGTAATAACCCATTTCATTCTTCCGGAAATAAGGCATAAGTCAAACTTAGAACTCAAACATTTTCTATTTTAATTTTTTGGTGTACATAGAGTCATAAAGAGTGGTGTTAAAGCTGCTATAGTTGGTTGCATTGATACACGACAAAGTTCACAATTTGCTCTTGGAGAATGTTTGGGTGACCTTATGGGTTGGTAATCCTCATGTGAGAGAGAGATATAGAAAATCAAATTAAATTCAATATTTTGGAAAGAGAAAATATCCCTACAACTATTGTATTTATTATATGCTCTTTCTATCTCTCTCATGAGGGTTGCGAACCCTTAGTGTCACTCTATCATGGTCAAACAATGCGATCAAAATCTCTGTTTTCTCTGAATACAAAAGTTGGACCGTTTTGAGAGTCAAAATCATTATAAGACTCGTGAGATAGTCGTTGGTTAGCCCTAACAGACAAGTCAAGAACGTTACACGTATCTCAGTTTGAAAGATATGAGGACCATGCAAGCAGGGGCGGATCCAGCGTGGGTTCAGTGGGTTCAACTGAACCCACGAGGATCCGCCCAGAAAAATATTTTTTAGTGGAAAACGCGAAAATGGTTATATAAAAAAGCACCTTATTATACATTACATTATGTTGTATGGTGCAGTGGTAGTGCGCGGGAGCTTGAGATTTGGACTTGTTGTATGATCGTGGGATCGAATCCCGGCAAGAGCAAGTGCCATTTTTTAGTTTTTTTCCCCTTTGTTTTTGTTTATTATTATTACTACAAATTCTGTTCTTTTTTCTTGGTTTTATTTTTCCTGTTTCTTTTAATCCTCCAGTTTCTAGCTTCCCTTCTTTACAAATATTCCCCTCTCACCGAGTACTTATACATTAAATATAAGTTTCAAATACTAATTTTACCTTAAACTTATAAATATAAGTTAAAAATAATAGAGTTTTAATTCATTAGTTGATTGAACGAAGATTAATATACGCTCGGAGATTATGTTCATTTTTAATACCTAATATTAAAATAATAGTTGTAAATACATGTTTGTTTATTATCTCATTGAAAAATTAAAATTGAAATAAATTGTCTAACTCAAATTACAATCAACCAGTCTAGTATAAATGTTTTAAACGCCTTTAAATATAAGTATTAACATTAAAATCTCGTCGCACGCTTCGCGTGCATATAAGGCTAGTTTCGGCTATATGTTTGAACAAGTTCGAACCACGTAGTTCAATTCCTGGATCCGCCACTGCATGCAAGCATCCCAAATAGTACAAGGAATAAAGACAACATAACCTAACAAAACATGCAGCAATAGGAGCATTTGCATTTTCTACTAGATATACGGCAGTCAAAGACTTACCAACTAGATGAAACACATCGTAGCTGATGATAAGGAGAATGTCGTACCAATTTGCAAGGAACTTGGAATTTACATCTTCAGTAATGAATCCTGGAAATATAGATAAAGTATACAACATAGATATGTAAGCATAACTTCAATTCCATACCATTTGATTTTCGCCATGATCTCGCAAAGGGGGCTAGCTAGATAGAGAACGTTCTTGCTGATCATAACAGGAAGTCTCTGCGCCACATTTATTGTATAAGATGATACAAATGATCATAAAAACCACACCAATGACAAATACAGGATTCACTACTCCTCAAAGGGAGTGGTGGATCCAGAAACCATAATGTATATTAAGTGGGTCGAAATAATAATAAAAAAAAAACTATTTTTTGATGGGTTCAAACAATCAATATTAGAAGATTTTTTTTGAAAATCTCAAATTATATAAGGAAAATTTTCTAAATTTCCAGACCTTAGTGGGGTCAAATGACCCCACTAAAGCAAACATACATTCGTCTCTGTCAAGCTGTGGGTGTTTTGTGGATATACGACTTTGGTAAAGATTCTTAGCAATTAAACAAGGACAACTCCAAAAAGTGGTAAATTATGATTCGGAAATAGACGATGAGTAATTTGCATTCGTTTTTAATGAATTTGAACAAGAAATGAAAGAGTTGTGAGCAAAAGAAGATTCGAGTTTAGAGAGAAATATCGCCTAAGTTCAGTTTAAGTTTAAAAGAAATCTGATAAGTGTGAAAAGGGGGGAAGCAAAACCCTATTTATAGTCAATCCAGCGGCCCGGATCAGAAGACGTTTCAACTTCCCGTCCGCGATCATGCCACTTGTTATCAGATGCAGACCAGCTGTTAAGCAGTTATCTAGGGGCTTGGCTATACCATAGCACGAAAATCGAGGCAACGTTTCGTATTCAGTAAGCCAGCCATATCCCTGGAAGACCTTAACGGTCTCACATGATAAAAAGGTTGAAATTCAGAATTTACAACACCCATGACGGCTTGATGTTGATTAAGCAGGACATAACTGTGCCAATCATACCGGCTAGGAGGCTAGTTGTATGGGGGCTATCCAGTTTCCATACCGGTCCAACTAGACCACCATTGACCGTCATGGTCAAACCATCTAGGAACCTACTGATGACTGGAATTACGATATGCATGATACCGGTATTTCTATTATACCGGTCCTTATCGGGCACCTTACCGGTGCTAATCGCCTGGGCCATTCCCAAATGAGCCTGGGCCTGATCCAGTACTATCTTAGCTGGGTCTATGGGCCTAAAAGATAAGTATCAAAAGAGGATAGATTTGTATTCAGCCAATGGGAGCAGTGTCTTACCTAACTTGGGACACTACCGGCTCCTATAAATACCCCGTGATATGAGTCATAAGGTACTTTCACACTCACAAATATACTACACTTGAGAGATACCGGCTTTGCCTTTACTGACTTAGGCATCGAATGGGCGTTCCTCGGATCAACCCCCGAGGTTAGTTTACGTGTTTTGTATTGCAAGTCATCAAACCGGTGATAAAGAGATATCGGTTCACTCTCATTCCACTTATTCCATACCGATACACCTATAATGCCAAATGACAAGTAAATGCAATATACGTTCAGCAATAGTTGAAAAAAAAAGGATTCAGTCAAGAGAAAATATTTAATTTGGCGTCATGGAAAGAAGAGAAGTTCATCAGAACTCGTTCTTCTTTGTGGTGTACTGATCATTACCCCTCATATTAATGCCTCTGCCCACCTCATCTAGTTAGTGTACAATTTCTCTGCTTGAAGTTGTACGTAGGGACTTTTTTTTGGAGGGCAATAATCTTAATGTCTACTTAAATAATAATACTTCTTCTGTAACACCCCAGAATTTCAAAGCGGAAAATAAAGAAATAATAATAGTATTATAGGACGATGGCGGAAACATCGTCTTCTGGGAATGTCACTTCTAATACAAAGGTATTTAAAATAACTATGTTAAAAGACCAACTTAAATAAATAATATAAATAAATAATTAATTCAGAGTATTCCAAATGAGAAAAGTCTAACTACCATTTCATCATCCCAAGTCGGTCCATCAACGTTACGCGACAACACCGCATCCTAAACGCCTAAATAAATAACGAAACTAATATAATCTTTAAAACAATTAACTAACAACTTAAAATAAATATATATAAATATATCACAACATATAAAAATATATACACATTTTCACAACACGTTCCAAAATAATCTAAATAATAAATTATTTATTTTTACGAAAAATATCATTTTAATGTAAACAAACACCAAAGATAAAGGGTGAAAATTACGGGGTGTTACATCTTCTGTTCCATAATTCTTGCAATACTTTGTAATCTCATAGCCCGTATTTACTAAAAATCGTCCATATTGTTTTCAAGATTTTCCTAAACTACCCCTATGTATACTTCACTCACTCTCACCTCACCCCAATCACCACCCACCCACCAAAGCAACCACCACCACCACCACGACGTCAACCACCACCACCGCAACCACCACCACGACGTCAACCACCACCACCGCAACCACCACCACAACGTCAACCACCACCACCACCACCACCACGGCGTCAACCACCGCAACCACCACCACCACTCTCACCGGAAATCTTGTTACCATGGATATTTTCAAAAAAAAAAAAATTTTTTTTTTTTTTTTGCATAGTAACGGAATTTTCATCCGTTACTACCATGGTGCTAACGGAATTTTCATCCGTTACCACCATGGTAGTAACGGAATTTTCATCCGTTACCATGGTTTTTTCGAAAAAAAATTTTGTTACTTTTTTTGGAAAAACCCATGGTTACGGATGAAAATTCCGTTACCTCCATGGAGGTAACGGAATTTTCATCCGTTACCACCATGGAGGTAACGGAATTTTCATCCGTTATCGTGCACCGGTGACGGAATTTTTTTTAAAACTAACCACATTCCGTTCCGGTGTGGTTGACGGCGTTGACGATTCTTCGTGGTGCTCCGGTGGTGGCAAAGTGGTCCGCGATGGTGGTAGCCGGTGGTGGTGGTCGGGTGGTGGTGGTCAGGGTGGTGGTGGTGGTGGTGGTGGTGGTGGTGGTCGGGTGGTGGTGGTGGTGGTCGGGTGGTGGTAGTGTGAGAGGTGAGAGAGTAAGAGTGGGTTAAAAAGGGAGGGGTATGGTGGGAATTTTAAGGAAAAAATACTGGCGATTTTTAGTAATTACGGATGGTAAATAGCGATTGGGTATCTTAATTGTGCATCCATTAGTAAAAATTATAAAGTTTTTATACTGAAAAACTACACATTGAGACGATGAATCTAATGAGATCCTATATGACGATGAGAATTTGTGATCAAAGTCTATAAAATTTGACCTTGAATTAGGAAGTATTGCATGAAATTAACGGAATAAGTATGGGACAAATGACATGCACACAATCCATATAAAACACTCAAATGTTAATGTAAGACAACCTCAAGTTGATTTAGCATAATAATATTATGGAGTCCGATCCTAATATATCAATAATTCAGTAATCAATAATTTCATGCCATACAAATCAATAGCACCTAAACACATAAACTTTCAAAGTTAAAGACCAAAAAAGTACCACATCTATATATAACAATAGATTCTGCACAAAGAGAAAGATAAATACGGGAGGAACTTTCATCTGAAGAGTTAATTACCTATTCAAATAAGTCGGTAATTGAAGTTGAAAAATACTTCAAGAAATCAGTGAAACTACGGGTGTTAATGAGTTTAGCTAGCTCGCAAACTATTTGAGCTCGACTCGAATTTTTATAAAGTCGAGCATAGCAAAGTTCGACTCGAAGAGTTCGTGAGCAGGCTCGAAATATGTTTTTGCTATATTATTTTCCTTATTGTAGAAATTAAATGAAAAGTTATACTTAAATTGTGCACAATACTTGTGAAGAAAACTCAAAGTATGTAGTCTATACCTATTTATATAATATAGGTAATATAATTTTTTTACCTCAAGTTGAGTTTTAAGCTCGAAAAAGTGTAACGAGTCAAACCGAGCAGTCCCCCCAGCTCTGTCTTGGTTCGGCTCGTTAACACCCCTAACTGGAATACATACAAGTTCAGCATGTTCTATCCTAAAACCAATACATAATAGGTGGATATAGCCCACCAATCTTACATGTTAGTCATTTTCTCTGATCCCTATTTATTCAATGTGGGACAACTAGTCCCAACTCATATATATTTTTTTTTTTTTTTTGGGGCCCTTTCGGAACTCGTGGTAAGATGAATATCCTCCTGCCGCCTGCACACTGGTCACTCACCCAGAGGCCACAATGCCCCCAAACCCCCCTCCCCCAACAATATTGAAATTTTTGCTTCCACCAAGATTTGAACCTTGGTCTCCCATGTGGGAGATATGAAGCCATACCATTGGACTCAAGGGTCCTTGGTAGTCCAAACTCATATATGGGTATACTTTTAACAATCATATCTCCTAATACTAAACTTTAATTATTACAATAATATCATATACGATATTATATCAAATAAGATAACTACATCATCCTCCACACTATATGACTCTGTCCCATCATGAACGTACCCTTCATCTTTGATATGTGTGGAAAACGAAGAGGTAACAAAAAAAACAAGAAAGGAGAAATCATGACTCCGGCACATCGTGTTATCAAGTACATATTACTCAGATCTGATATCGAATTCTGGCCAGTTGCCGATCCATGCACAACGCTTAAGGAAAACGAAAGATCCAATCTCATGTAAATTTATAATTTACTCCCTAATCTTTCGGATTAGTATAAAAATGTTCCTTTTAATTATTGCACTTCATGCTAATCAACTTGCCCGAGAAGAAGACAACTATGGATATCTGACAAATTCAAATATAAATTTCTCATAAAATTACTGCTCGCGCGACTCACATGGAATTAAATAAAACGTACATTTATGTGGACATATCTGCGCAAAATTCACAGCAATATCTTGGAAGGGGACGTATTATATTAAACTCCTTTCTTACCTGTCCTTCTCCCTTTCCCCTATATTTTTTAGTCCATAACTTGATATAAAAAAAACATTATACATTAATGTACATGCATGCCTTTACATCTAAGTTAGTTTTCTACTTTTTATTGAATGTATAGTGTCAATTTCATCTATAACGACTATCTCAACGCTTAAAAAAAAAAAAGTCTATCTCATTTCTTTTGGCTCATTCCCTAATTAAAAATTATGGTCTTCGTAATAGGGATCGTGGTTGTTCGATTGAGATACATTTGGGGCTTAAGGAGTTATTTCAGGCAAAAAGAGATATTTGACTAGTCCCAAACTCCCGACGAATTAAGGCTTTATTAAAAAAGGATTGAGAGAGTGATTTGAGTTTAAAAGACTAAATTTGAAAAGCTAGTAGTATGAATTATAGAACCCGACAGGTTACCCACGTCACCACATGTAAGTTGTCTCCTATTGGGAAAAGAAGAGAGAAATTCGAACGTATGAGCTAGAGGCCTACTTCTATTGTTGCAGAGAGTTATAAAATATAAATGTATTAGTGAAATGACTAGTGTATCATAAAGTTGGTCAAACATAAGGTAGAGAGAATGAGAGTAAAAGTAAGAGATAAAAGTATGAATTAGGTGTGTCAATTTATCATATATAGACTTCCTTTTTTCTTGGTTATGTTATTTTGATTTTTGACACTATCTATATTTTATATTGACCATCATTTATCACTTATATGTAAGAAAAAATATAGTCATATACGATCTGATTAGATTCGATATATATATATATATATATATATATATATATATATTTCCGTTCCAAAATAAGTGAAACACTTGTCTCAAAAAGCTCTCACATAAATGAGAGAAGTGTTTCACTTATTTTGGAACGGAAAATATATATATATATATATATATATATATATATATATATATATATATATATATATATATATATATATATATATATATATATATATATATATATATATATATATATATATTCAAAATATCATCTTTAATAACTTTTATTATACCTAATGAAAAATGTTAATAGTGCTCAAAGTTATGTGTTGACAATATGCATAGAATAGATGGTAAAAGTAAAAAATGAAGGAGGTAAAGAGTAAAAGTTAAATCTCCCTTTAAAAAGAGCACCTTCCAATAACAAAATGTCCCAACTAATAAAGCAAAGAGATCACGAAGAAAACTAATTAGTATCAACTTATTATGATTTTTACTACTCATATCAAACAACCATGATCCTTATCTCATTCCAAACGTTGAATTTTAACAAGAAAAAAGTAAGAGATTTAATTGTTATATAAATTGATAGAATTGTTATATAAATTGATAGAATTGTTATATAAATTGATTGAATTGTTATATGAATTGAAAGGACCAATTAATTCTTATGAAACTTGTCAACACATACTACCTAAATTAAAATATGTAAATTTGTTGCTTACGGAAAGAACCAATCAATTCATATGACAATTCTATGAAAAAAAAACAAATAGATAAGATCATATAAAAACATATAAAATCGAACAAAATGCACTTAGCTTTATTCGTTGATTTAACATATACATCATGTAAATACTGCACAGAAACAACAATGCTTAAAGAATTTAAAAAGTTTTCATTGAATCATTCACTCATCAACATGCTAAAGGATATTGTATTAGCAAAAAAAAATCCCCTTTCTTTCTGCAAAAGCATTTACTTTTTAATTTTTCCAAAATGTTTTCGTCTTCACCCAAATTTCTATAGATTTCATCCAACATCAAGTTTCCTCCATTTTGTTATAAATCCATCAAAACGTATTGATTGGGCCATATTAGTTTGTTATACTTAATGTATATTATTGTATGTGTGTAATTACCCTTAATGGGCCTATCATACTTAGCATTAGATTGTATATTAACGTTTGACAGAGAATGAAATGGCTAAGCAAAAATCATTAAACCTAAATTTGACATGGTATCAGAGCTAACCGTATAGCCTCGTTTTTTTTTTCTCTTCCGCCGGCAGTCGTCTGTTTGTGTAGCACCACCCGCGTGGTTCACTGCCCATGGAGGACGAAAAACTTTATCCTTCTTCTCCCTTCTATCTTGGATCCGGTGACCAACCGGGTAACTTAATTACTCATGTATTACTTACCGGCGATAATTATGTGGCTTGGGCGAGAGCCATTACTTTATCTCTCAAGGCTCGCCGGAAATTTGTTTTGTGGATGGCACTATCACCAAACCGACGGAAAAGAAGAAATTACTTGACTGGGAAACTGTTAATTCCATGCTTGTTTCGTGGATTTTGCGGGGCATGGATCCAAAAATTGCTGCCTCCATTCCGTTTCATGATGAGGCGCGTCCTCTTTGGGATTATTTGGAAAAGCGTTTTTGCATCGCCAATGGTCCCCGTCTACAACAAATCAGGGCCTTCATTGTTGATTGCAAACAGCAGCGTGCGATGTCCCTTGAAGAATATTATACTCGTTTGATGAGTCTTTATGACGAACTCGATCGTCTTAAACCCCTCCATGGCTGCGTGTGTAATCAGTGCACGTGTGGGGTGGCTGCCAAATACGCTGCTGACCGTGACGAGGAGAAAATCCACCAATTTTTAATTGGTTTGGATGATGATTTATATGCCACTGCTCGTAGTAATCTCTTGTCTCAATCCCCTCCAGCAAATATGGATCGAGTTTATCAAACTCTTGTGCAAAAGGAGAGATCGTGGGCTATTGCTCGGGGGAAAGAGGCTCGCGAAGATGTTCATACCTTTGCGGTGCAGGCTGGGCGTGACCGACCTCGTTTGGATCGCGCGGATCGTGCTCGTCTCGTCTGCAGCCACTGTCATCGTAAAGGCCACGAAGTGTCCACTTGCTTTAAACTTCATGGGAAACCGGACTGATGGGAGGTAAAATTTGGGAGTGGTCCCAAATCTGTGGGTCTTCTGCCGCTTCGCTTGCCGGTGTGTCTTCGATTCTTTGCTTCTACTCCGTCTCTCACCGGTCGAGGGGGGCGTCAAGGCCCATGCTGTGCTCATCGACGGCAGCGCCAGCCCGCCCGCACCGATGTGGGTCCTCATCTTGTTGACTTAAGCCCGGCTCAAGTGCAAGCCTTGATGCACTTAATTAATACTGAAACCTCCAAAGGTGATCGCATGACTAGTACGTGTTTTTCTACTTCCTGGATTCTGGATATCGGGGCATCGCATCATGTTACTTGCGATCTTGCGTGTCTTACTTACGTCACTTCGATTGATGCGTGTCCGGTTGGATTACCTGACGGTTCTAGTGCCTTAGCTACTATGCAGGGTCATGTGACTCTCACCCGAGGCCTTACTCTTCATCATGTTTTATATGTTCCCCGTCTTAATTGCAATTTAATTTCGGTGTCGAAAATGATTGATGAGTCTAATTGTCACGTAAATTTCACTTCTTCTTTGTGTGCTATACAGGACCAACGTTCGGGGATCCTGATTGGAGCCGGTGAGCGGCGTGATGGACTCTATTTTTTCCGTAGCATTCCAACAGTTCAGGCAGTGACAGTCCCTGGGTTATCTGAGTTCGAGTTGTGGCATCGGCGCTTGGGTCATCCGTCTGATCGGGTTGTCAAGTTAGTTCCTACTATTAGTTCTAGTACTTCTAGGAAGAAATTGAATAAAGCTTGCATTGTGTGCCCTCAAGCTAAACAAACTCGCGATTGTTTTCCCGTTAGTGATAATAAAGCATCTAGTATTTTTGAAATTGTTCATTGTGATCTTTGGGGTCCTTATAACACACCCTCTTTGGGCGGGCGCGGATGTGTCGTCGTTGTGCACCGCACCCGGCCAAAGATAAAATTTCTCCTACTCTCTTTTACACTAAGGTAGTATAATGGAAGTAGGGGTCGTATCCACAGGGAAACAGGGACGAGTTTAATATTCAGCGTGATTCGAAACCTAGATTAAGCTAAGGGCCGAGAAACCTACTAATAATAACAAAGGGGGGTTTCAAGTAGATTTATAACTAAACTACAACTAACTAGCATATAAACAAAATGAGAAATCAATTATAGAAAGATCTTGAATCTGATTAACATTCACTTCAATTCATTATCGATCCTCGAACATCCACTCCAATTATTTCCATAATTATCTATTGTCGAGAATTAATCTCCTGTTCTCCTTATTCTTAGTTGAATAGCACGATCAGCATGACTATAAAACCCTAACCAAAGGATAACCTAGTCCGATAGCGTCTAAGTTCAATCCAATAGCAGCAATAAACACAGAGAACCAACAGACCTGCTAACGCCATACAAGCGATAAACATTCAACAGTTAATTCAATTTCCCCAAGAAATAACCAAGATGATCAGCATCTAAGCTACTCCCTAGTTTGCTACCAATTGATAAAAGAATAAAACAATCCGATTCTATTCTTAAATCTAGCATTAGATTAATTACACAATCAAACTAGTAACATTCCTAACATAATCATGCAAAAATCATAGAAAGCAAGCATAGAAATTAAACCATAATCAAAGAAACTAAATTATGAGGAAAGATCTCACAATAATGCTTGAAGCTCCATATTAATCTCGTTCAAGAACGGTTCAAGCTACAATTGGCATAGCATAAGCCAATCCCATAATTGAAATCTACAAAAACTAAACTAGAAAATAAAAACTAAAAAGAGAAGACAACAAGAGAGGAGTGGAGTTTTGGAGACTCCCTCTCCTTGTGGCTGCTGCCCCCCCTAGGTCCAAAAACAAGCTTTAGTATTTATACTAAAGCTCAAAAATCAGCCGACATTTAGACCGACCTAGGGGTCGCGAGGTGCGAGTCTGGTCGCACCGTGCGAAGAGTGTTCTGCCTACCGCAGAATTGGCTGGGCAAAGCAGGTCGCGAGGTGCGAGCAAGCAGGTCGCGAGGTGCGACCCATCTCGCGAGGTGCGAGATGCGAGCTGGGCAGCTTGCTTCGAGCGCTGGGCGAGCATGCTGGGCGTGCGGTGGGCTGGCGATGTGCGAGCGCTGGGCGTGCATGCTGGATGGGCGAGGCTTGGGCTTGCGGTGCTCACGAGAGCTTGGCTTGGCGAGCTTGTGGTGATGCTTAGGCTTGCGGTGATGCTTGGGCTTTGCTCGGCTCAAATGCACTTCACCTTGGAAGCTCGGAATACATGACGTTAACACAAATTATCTCGCACAGCTCCGAACTTCCGCTAAGGGCTAAATAAAACACGAATGTTAACAATTACAATCAAACCCTTAGCAAAGTGCACCCAAAGTTACGTAAATACTACGTGTAACTTGAGCGTATCACTCTTCTTGTGATGCCATTTATTTTCTGACATTGGTGGATGATTTTTCCCGCGCTGTTTGGGTGTATTTATTACGGAATAAAAAGGAGGTTGAACGTACTTTTATGTCTTTCTTTGCGATGATTCATCGCCAATTCGCCTCTGTTGTTAAGATCATACGCACTGATAATGGGACTGAGTTTAACTATTTATCTGCTTATTTGGATACTCATGGTATTTTATTTCAAACATCTTGTGTGGGTACTCCTCAACAAAATGGGCGAGCTGAGCGTAAACATCGTCATATTTTGAATGTGAGTCGAGCTCTTATGTTTCAGGCTCATCTTCCTGTTAGTTTTTGGGGTGAATGTGTTCTGGCTGCTGTTTATTTGATTAATCGCACTCCATCGAGTGTGTTGCATGGTCTCACCCCTTATGAGGCTCTTACGGGTCACCCTCCCTCTTTTGATGCTATACGCGTGTTTGGATGTTTATGTTTTGCTCATAATCAACGTGCTAAGGGTGATAAGTTTGCTTCTCGGAGTCGCAGATGTCTGTTTATTGGTTATCCGAATGGCAAGAATGGTTGGAAAATGTATGATCTCGAAACTGGAGAATATTTTGTCTCTCGCGATGTTCAGTTTCATGAAAATGAATTTCCTCTTGATATGGGTGAAGCTACTTTTTGTGATTTTGCCTTGGACACCCCTCCTCATTTTTCTTCAGCCCACAATGTGGCTGATGATGACTTGGCTTTGGCTCCTCCTACGGGTCCTGATGTTGGGCCGCCTTTAGGGCCTGCTTCTCATGCGCGCGTGCCTGCCGCGCCTGGCCCAGATTCTCCCAGCGTTGTTGCTGGGCCTGCTGCCGCGGACCAGCCCGCAATGGACGAGCCCTCCCCGCCTTCTTCCAGCAATGCTGCTGCTGCTGGGCTTGATTCCGTGGCCCAACCTGTGTTGGGCGTATCTACCGCTGGACTGGGCCACTCTTCTACGTGTGATAATGGGGCCTCCTCTTCTATGGACTCTCCTGATGGTGTTGAGGATCTTGGTAGGGGGATGCGTGAGAAGCGTCCCTCGGTCTTGTTACGGGATTTTGTCACTGCTACTGTACGGATGTCGAGTTCATCATCGTCTGCTCCCTCTTCTTCAGGTTCCTCAGGTACGCCTTACCCTTTAGCACACTTTGTGAATTGTGATAAATTTTATGTGCGGCATCGTCTTTTTCTTGCAGCAGTTACTTCGGGTGTTGAACCCCGCACTTTTGCTGAGGCTATGCGGGATCCGGGTTGGCGTGAGGCTATGCAGAAAGAGATTAGTGCTCTGGAGGATAATGGCACATGGGATATGGAGGATCTTCCGTCTGGTCACAAAGCTCTTGGTTGCAAGTGGGTGTATAAGGTAAAATATCATTCTGATGATTTTGTTGAGCGCCTTAAAGCTCGTTTGGTTGTTTTTGGTAATCACCAGGTGGAGGGCATCGACTATAACGAGACCTTTACCCCCGTGGCCAAAATGGTCATTGTTCGTGCGTTTCTTGCCGTTGCTGCAGCCAAGAATTAGGAGTTGCATCAGATGGATGTTCATAATGTCTTTCTCCATGGTGATTTGGAGGAGGTCGTGTACATGAAGCCACCTCCTGGCTTTCATTCTTCTCATCCTCACAAAGTTTGTCGCTTGCGGAAGTCCCTTTACGGCCTTCGACAAGCTCCCCGGTGTTGGTTTGCTAAACTTGCTACTTCTCTGTTGCGTTATGGCTTTGTTCAGTGCTACTCTGATTACTCCCTGTTCACTCTTTCTCATGCTGGTGTCCAGTTGTCTGTACTCGTGTATGTTGATGATCTTATTATTTCTGGCAATGACTCCGCTGCTATTCTTGCTTTCAAGAAATACTTAGGTGATTGTTTTCATATGAAGGATTTGGGTGTTCTCAAGTACTTTCTTGGCATTGAGGTTGCCCGTTCACCTGAGGGATTGTTCTTATGTCAGCGCAAGTATACCTTGGACATTATTTCAGAAACCGGTCTCTTGGGTGCTAAGCCTGCTACCTTCCCCATCGAGCAGAATCACACTCCCTTGCTTCTGGTCCTCCTCTGTCTGATCCAGAAACTTATCGTCGTCTTGTTGGTCGTCTCATTTACTTATCCTTTACTCGTCCGGATTTGGCCTATTGTGTGCACATTCTTGCGCGGTTTATGCAGGCTCCGCGGCAAGAGCACTGGGAGGCCGCTTTACGTGTCGTACGGTATCTCAAGGGTTCCCCAGGTCAGGGCATTCTTCTCTCGGCTGAGTGTGACTTATCGCTCTCTGGATGGTGTGACTCAGATTGGGCTAGTTGCCCTCTTACTCATCGCTCATTGACTGGCTGGATTGTGTTCCTTGTCCTTTCACCTATCTCTTGGAAGACTAAGAAACAACATACTGTGTCTCGCTCTTCCGCGGAAGCCGAGTATCGTTCGATGGCCGATATCACATCTGAGTTGAAATGGCTCAAGGCGCTACTTGAGTGTTTAGGGGTTCATCAACCTCGTGCTATGTCTCTCTATTGTGATAGCATGTCTGCTCTTCATATTGCTCAGAATCCTGTGTTCCATGAGCGTACGAAGCACATTGAGGTTGATTGTCACTATGTTCGTGATGCGATTCGGGATGGTCTCATCACTACTCATCATGTTCTCACACATGCGCAGCTCGCCGACATCTTCACTAAGCCCCTTGGCAAGCGTCAATTCCTTAATCTCCTAGACAAGTTGGGCATTTCGAATCTTCATGCTCCAACTTGAGGGGGGTATTGGGCCATATTAGTTTGTTATACTTAATGTATATTATTGTATGTGTGTAATTACCCTTAATGGGCCTATCATACTTAGCATTAGATTGTATATTAACGTTTGACAGAGAATGAAATGGCTAAGCAAAAATCATTAAACCTAAATTTAACAGTATTATTTTGATTTAAATATTATTTTTTTCTGACGATTATCCATCAATTCCTTGACGTGTTATAAATTTAAAATATTTTGAATATTATTAATATATAAGCTGAAATTTTGCTTCACTTGTTTTTTATAATTGCAACGTTTTGAATGTTTTTCACGCTTGTTAATACATTACTTTCACCATAAATATATCTAATATATACATTCACACTAACCCAAAAATATAGTACATGCGATAACATAAGTTTTATATATAGTGGAGAAAATTATAGTCAAAATTACTATATGAATAGTGTAAAAGTCAAAATGTTGTGATTATAAAAGAACAAAGGTTATATATACATATAAGTTATATATAATCTGTGATATAGATATTTTCCAAGAAAAAACTTTATCACAAACTAATTCTTCTAATTTTTATTAGTTGCAACGCTTTAGTCTAGAAAAAAGATAAAGTTGGAGTAGAAGATATATGAAGTCTATAGAAGTACTATATATAGTAAACCCAACTTTATTAAATCATCAGTACCATGTTACATACGAATTTTTTTATACAAAATGATTTTTCGTGCTTGATGCCTTGAACATATAATATAAACATTGTTAATAACCAATAATTATGCATGCTACATGATGGAGATATAATAATACACCATTTATTTATCTGCATTGCGTGATTATACTCTACTAGTACTATATATACGAGTTCACAATTTGAAGTGGATATACTCATTCAAGTTATCAACTCACTTAACAAAACAAAAATAAATGTTGCCATTATTCCTTGCCTTGTTAGTTTTCTCCCCACTATTTTCTAGAGAATGTAGCTCAGAACCTCTTGTTCCTGCCTTGTATGTCTTCGGTGATTCATTATCTGATGCTGGTAATAACAACCATATTCCGCTCACTATTGCTAGGGCTAATTACCGACCTTATGGTGTTAACTTCCCCGGCGGCATCACCGGAAGATTCAGCGACGGCAAAACTTTTGCAGATCTTATAGGTACCGTACTATATATATTAATTCATATCTTGTTTAACTATTTTCAATGATTGTTTGGTTTGATGTGAGAATGTCAATTATATGCAATTAATTTCTAGACTTTTAATGCTATGCTATAGCGATAATTCGATATCATTAGTCCGGGTTGTAAAATTTGGAAAGTTTGTGTAAAAATTGAGGATAATTTTGTCCAAACAAATTGATAAAAAATAAATAAATAGGCGCAATATTTTGGAACACTCAGAAAGAAATGTAAGCACTGTAGTATGGAACGCAGGGAGTAAAATTCTAGAGATATATATCCTAAAAAATGAATCAGGATCCACATTTCAGAGTACGTGATAAGCTCCATTACCATTGCTTACAATATGTAAGAATAAACTTACGCTCCAAGTAGTGAATTTGCTAGTTGCCATAATGTCATGTGCTATTCTCCCTTATTTAATAAGCCTCACATAAGCCTCACTTAACATCATCTATAATCTAAGTATAATACAAAAAATATAGGCATTTCAAGTTTCAAAATCCCAATTTCAAGTATAAACATTAATAATTTATCCAAAAGATTCAGTCATCAATTTTCACAATTTTAATTTACGACTTTACGTGTATGGACATATAGTCATAGCTACTATATATACATGTAACATAACAACTCGAAGCATCGTTACAAACTATATATATATATATATTATATGTGTACACAAAAGTGACATGATAAATGTTGGCAGGAGAAGTAATATATTCGTAATATGTATGTATAATGTGATAAATGATGCAAAATTTTCCTCTGAGGAAACTATGGATGTGCAGATAAATATGTAGCAAATTTATTCAGGATATATATTCAGCTGTATGTAAGTAACATAATCTATGATTTTTGCTACATGTAGCTGAATATCTCGGATTGCCAAAATACCCATTAGCTTATCGTAGAGACCCAAGGTCCGAGACAGGGTACACCTACGCATCCGGCGGCTGTGGCATACTACCAGAAACTGGAAAGGGTTCGGTAATACATTTGATAACTCCAGATATAAATCACATATCCTAGTTTCGAAAATTATTTTTTTGCTTTATATTATTTATAGTGCTTAGACTTTAAACCTTGTTAAACCATAATTTTAACTATAGATATGTTACAACTTACAAGTTGATATTTAAAAGATATATATTAAGGACAGTAAAAGGAATAAAGTCAAACTTAATATATGTGTGCAAAAGTAAAATGGTGGCTATAAGTAAAGATTGAAGAGTATGCTAAGATGGCAAATATGTCATGTTAATTAAGTTCGGTGGACGTAAAATTTTTTTTTTTTTTGAGGCGTGCAAAATTGATTCGAAGTGGTTATTTTGTTTCTATTCCGACTTTATTTTAGTTTGATTATTGTATTATCAATTACTCCCTCCGGTCTTTATTAGTTTACCCGTATTCGTTTTTGGGATGTCCCTTATTAGTTTACCCTTATAAGATAAATTTTCCATGTGATTGATTTCATCCCACATTAAATGAGGGGCAACGATAAACATATATATAAGTCTAGCCACTAGTGGTCTTGGGCTACTCCAATCCACCTCTTATACATTGGATTGAATCTCATTGGATTTGTATGTGGTCAAACTCTCCTTCTATATTTATTGTCCCCATCATCCTCAATTAATCTTCTTCTTATTTTACTTTTCGCGTCAAGCTTATAAATTTTGAATGTAAATTATTATCAATATAAGTCTTTAGAATATTATAATTAACTTAGTTTAAACTCGATTTACATCCATATTAATGTCAAATTCAATCTATAAAAATTTAAATATTTAATTAATATTTTTTTTTTGGTGAACAAATATTTAATTAATATGTAGTTAAAGTTTTTTTTTTTGAAAGAGAACTTTCATTAATTGAAGGCCAAACGGCATCTACAATAGGTATTAAAGAAAAACAAGATACAATTAAACAAGACTAAATCAAATTCATCTTCGAAGAAACTACAATGATCCAGATCGAGCAATACAGCGCAGCCCCCTTGTATTTGCTGAATCAATCAGCTATTGATGAGGAAGTCAATCATTCTGATATAGTTTGGGAAGAACATTCTTGATCGAGTCAGGTTGACCGCATCCGAGATTCCAATACCTTCATGTTGAGTCTCGAAATTCAACCAATGAGAATAATTTCTCATACCTAAAAACAAAAGAACCATACTCACAACTCCCATAGGGGAGAAGGAGATTTTCAAAACAGAAACTAAAGACCCCATAACAGGGTTTGAGAAAATCTCATAAAGAGAGACTAATTTATTAAACAAAACAAGAAAATGAACAAAAAATTGAAAATAAAAGGGGAAAAGGGGCTTACCATGAATGAAATCATCCATGGCAGCCCCTAATTGATGAAGAAGGGGTAGGGGAGGCTAGGGTTTGAGAGAGAAAAAAAGAGAGAGGGGGCGGCTACTCTATTATATGTAGTTAAAGTTGGTAATGGTTAATGTAGTATATTGAATATTACAAAATTTTAAATAATATACTTCCTCCGTTTCAAAATACTTGACACGATTTGACTTTTGCACTATTCACACACTCTCCTTTGACCGTGTTTTCTGATTCGTCTCGGTATATACTTTTAGGAAGTCAACTTTTTATAATTTTTACTCGTAGGGAATTAGATATATGAATTGTTAAAAATATGCATTGACAAGCGTGTTAACAGAAGTGTGTCAAGTATTTTGAAACAAAGAAAATACTTCAGGACGGCGGGAATATTTTTTCGCCGTCAACTAAAAGTGGTTATTTAAATTTAAATTTTTTTGCAGGGCTGCGTGCCTTTGGATCAACAGCTTATCTTCTTCGAAGAAACAATTAGTAAAGAGTTGCGCCCAAGATTCGGAAATCCAGCAGATCTTTCTCAACACTTAGCCAGCTCCATATTCCTCGTATGGGCCGGCAGCAACGACTACCTCCTTAACTATTTTAATACGCCAGTTCAAAGTCCTGAAGTGTTTGCCCAAATCCTTATTAATGGATTATCAGATAAATTAAAGGTAAGCTCAAGTTATTCCTTCAGCTAATCCCCAATATTCTAAATATTTTCTTATTTCAAAGTGTTAAGTAAATTCAGAGTAAATTTTACAAAATTATCTGAACTTAAGAGTGGAGATCGTAGGGGCTGAAAGTGATAGTCATAGTGATTTATTTATTTTTGACATAAACGAAATTTACATTAATTAAAACTTGAATTATAAACTAGGGATAGAACACACAAATTAAACAACAAACAGTTATTAAACGGATATTAAACTGAGTTGTACTAACTTTAAACCCGTGTAAAGGAGAATTCACATAGTGAACTCCTCTTGGACGGTCTTTGGTATACTTTATATTGATATTGATTATATACGTTGAGACGAAGAGTTAAGGGTACTTTAACGACCTAAACTTTTACAAAATTTTGGGTTAAAGATTTTATCTTTTAGTGTTTAGGGTTAGGGGACATTAAATTGATGGAAGTTATAACTTCGTGTCAAAGGATCAACTCAACCAAAAGCTTAAGTTGATGGTTGTAGTCCCAGGAATAGTTTTATACTCTATCACACCCACTCATGCGAGAGCCCAATGGGCTTGAAGTGGATGCAACACAGACCTTCCGCATACCTGGCGCTAAATATTTCACTTAGAAAGGAGGCGTGGATGAGATTTGAACCCGTGACATCTAGCTTTGATACCATGTCAAAGGACCAACTCAACCAAAAGTTTAAGCTGATGATTGTAGTCTCAGGAATAGTTTTATACTCTATCACTCCGTTAAATTTTTTATCCATTGATGTTGAATTATGAATTTCCACAGTAAAAAGTAATTTTAGATTATTTAATTGTATATATTCTCAATTGTTGTTGTAGTTAATCAAAATAAAAGTAAATTAAAAATTATCAATGAATAAATTTCACATTACCACAAGAATTGAGATGTATGCAACTATGAAGCAAGTGCAAACGATTTAGAGTAAAATGCATGCAAGAAGTAAAGTTTAACGATTTTTCGGTTTCAGCCAAAATATGTAAGAGGGTTGAGCAAATACCTTTAAGAACCTCTTTTTATAAATGAAAATTTTGAGTGATCTGCAAATTCTTTATAAAAATCATATTTCTTTTCCCGAAAAACCCACAATGCAGTAATTGTTGTCTGTTGAATAATACTCCCTCCGGTCTTTATTAGTTTACCCATTTCTTTTGCACAGAGTTTTAGGAGAAACAATATTGTGGGACATAGAAAGAAAGATAAACTATTATTTTATATTAAAGTTGAATGTATGTGTGATGAAAAGTTAGTGGTCTCATACCAAAAATAGAAACAAAAGAAATGGGTAAACTAATAAGGGACATTCCAAAAAGGAATACGGGTAAACTAATAAAGATCGGAGGGAGTATACAATTAAACGATTTATTTATTGTATTTTAGTGTGACGAACTGGCGGTTTACCATTCAAACTCAATAGATGTAAAAGTTGACGGAGTCATAATTTTATCAATTTAAGATTCTTAACCCTAAACAACAAAACATGAGGTTCTTAAATCTTAATTCTAAACTTTGTAAAAGTTTAGGCTATTGCTCTTGAGACAAATTTAACAAGATTTCATATGACTATAAATTTCGTTATGAATGTAATAGTTAAAGTGTAGTATGTGAAAGGAAACTGAGAGAGTATTCAATAGCCAAACAATAAAAACGAAATTCATAAACGTAATGTTCTCAAATAAACTGTTTGATATTTAGCTATACTCTAAAATAAAATTAGGAAGTCACCTTGAAGAGTATTTGTTTGAAGGATGACATGCTCTATTTTCTCAGAGACTACATGAACTTGGAGCAAGAAAATTCTTAGTGTTGGAGATAGGTCCACTTGGGTGTATTCCAGCTTATCGTAAAAATGGTGGGCATAATGAGACATGGTGTGATGATGGTAAAAATTCAAATGCGACAATGTTCAACGGTCGACTTGGTCCCATGATACAAGCTTTGACTTCCATCTACTCAGACTCATACTTCACTCGTGGCAACATTTATGATTTGAGCGATGATGCATTTAAAAATCCTGTTAAGTATGGTAAGTCAATCATCCTCTGACTTTTATACAATCTCCATTCGTCATTAAAATTTATTTATATAATTATTCAAGTCTTATATAAGACCGTCTTACTATAATATTAGTGTAAGTCTGTCTCACTTTGTTTGTTCCCTAATAGGGTCACTTTGTAAGTTAAAAGAGTCACTTTAATTATGAGTTAAAGAAGTCACTTTTAGATAATGGGTCAGTCGATGTCTTAAATAAGTGACCCCTTTGGAGCAGCAAGTTATCTACATTTTACCATAAATCATGGTAAGACGGTTTTTCATGAGACTTAGGGTTTAACACTTAATATAAAATATTTGCCTTGGCCCATTACCCAATACTTAGTTTTGTTTATATGTGGGAAATTAATACTTTTCAAGAATTTGCAATTCTAATAAAATTTCGTTTTCTGAAAAGGATATGCAAGTTACTCTATTTGTTCAAAAGTAAATGTTGTGATTAACTTTTTGGATAAACTTTTTATAAATCTTTGACTATATATTTTCACCGGTATAAGTATCAAAATATTATAATGTGCTCCCTTCGTTTTCTTTTGTTGTTCCTATTTGGAATCGTTTTACAAGAGGAAATTGGTCAAAGTAGGAAAAATTCATTTTACCTTATGATTTCAATTGTTTTAAGTTACCTAAATTTAATAAGTAGTGTATTGGACATTGTGCGAGTCAAATATGACGATAATTTGGGGACAGATGGAATATTTGGTTAACTGCAAGAGATAGAAATTATAATTTAGGTACTGCATTATTATATTTTTCCTTATGCGTAAATAACTGAATAAGGTCAAAGTGAAATACATGAATAGTGTCAAAAGTAATATGGTACAACTAAAAGAAAACGGAGTAAGTAAAATAAAAGTAGAATCATACTAAAAATAAAATTTTCAAACTAATTTTAAACAAAAAAAAATGAAAGTGTTCACCCTATTGTCATACAGAAGAAGTATTTGAAATTAACTTAACATTCATCTCTATATAATATACCATGCATGCAGGTTTGACCAATGTTCACGACTCATGTTGCACAACAGTACCAGGACAAATTTTCAATAATATAGTATGCCGCGTCCTATTTCCATGGGAAAATCCATGTCCAAACGCACATGAATACTTATTTTTTGATGGTGCTCATCCTACTGAAGCTAGCTACCAAATCTTGGCTCCTCCATGCTTCAATGGCTCTGATGTTTGTGTTCCTTACAATATCCAGCAACTTGCTCTATTGCCAACTAATTCAGCCAACTTGCATAGTTCAGCATAATGAATTAGCTCGGATCGTGCAATAAATAAGGGACTAAATTAACTGACTAAGTTTGTATGAGTTTTCTCGGAAAAAACTTTATCTACCCAGTGGGTCAACAACCCACTACAAATAGAAATAAATAAATTGAAATCCAACTCATCAGTTTTAATAGTTTTTTAATTCTCTATTTCTAGTGGGTTAACTACCCACCGTGTAGATGTAGCATTGCCCAGTTTTCTCTTATAATAATGTATCGCGGTCCAGAATTCTATGAGGCGTTTCAAGTTGTTACTAGCTAAAAATCTTTATATTGTTTTAGTTATGAAGATCCACCTTGTGATAAGGGGGCCTACATGTTTGTTATCTTACACAATTACACTTATATAAAACATGCATTATTGTCAACATTATAAAGTGGTGTTTTTCTGTATTTATAGGACTACATATAGTTTATCCTTATATTAGGTCGGATTTCTATTTTTCACTCATGTTAAATTTTCAACTCTCTCATAGTATTGACTAGAGAATTTTTTTTAAAAACATTACTCGTAAAATGGTAAAGTTCAAATGTAATTTGAATATTGAATAAAATATTGTATTTTGAGGTTTATAAATATGATCAGTATGGACTTTGCACATGAAGCTTAATTCATGTAGGCTCAACTTTGATTATCAAATTCCTCCCAAAGATTTGATATTCCCTTTACCCAACTTTCGATTTGAACTTACCCCAAATTCCTCTACATTGATTCTCCAACAATTAAAATGAAAGTTGCAAATAGTAACTCACTCATATAGAAGTAAAATCAATTAGAAAGGTATCAAGAAATTTAAAAACATAATGTATCAAGAAATGCTTAAACCAGTAGACTCACAAGTCACAACAGATTGTATATATGATTTTCTTTTTTAAAAAAAGAACATATTTGTTGAGGAAGCCTATGTGATATAATTTTATGAAGTAGTAATCCATTACATTCCTAATCCTGAACATCTGAACTGAGGTATAAATCATTATTAGAACTGAAACTACAACATTGTTTATTTTACATTTTGGTATACTGAGAGCCAAAAAGAGTGGTGCTGAAAGTGCTATAGTTGATTGAACTGATACAAGGCAAAGCTCACAACTTATTCTCAGGTTAGATTACCCAAAACCAAGACACAACTGAGCCAACAGCCAAGCCTACAATTAAGAACAATGCGATCAAAATTCCTGCTGTCTCCGAATACTGAAGTTGAACCGTTTTGGGAGTCGAAATCATTATAAGACTCGTGAGATAGCCGTTGGTTAGCCCTAACAGACAAGTCAGGAACGTTACAGGTATCTCAGTTCGAAAGATTTGAGGACCATGCAAGCATCCCAAATACAAGGGATAAAACAGCAACCTAACAAAACATGCAGCAATAGCAGCATTTGCGTTTTCTACGAAATATACTGCAGTCAAAGACTTGCCTACTAAATCAAACACATTGTAGCTGGTGATGAGGAGAATGCCGTACCAATTTCCAAGGAACTCGGAATTTACATCTTCAGTAATGAATCCTGGAAATATAGATAAAGTGACAACATATATAAGCATAACTCCAATGCCATACCATTTGATTTTCGCCATGATCTCCCATACAAGGCCAGATAGAGAACGTTCTTGCTCGAGTTCCTCCTCATTTGCAGCAGCCTGTGTTCTCAGTTCATTGTAGTAGTTGATAACAGGAAGTCTCTGTGCCACATTGTATAAGATGATACAAATGATCATAAAAACGATACCAACAACAAAGTACAGGATAGCACTACTCCTCAAGCCGTGGGTGTCTTGTGGATATACGGCTTTGGTAAAGATTCTTAGGAAGGAAACAAGGACACCTATAATGTCACATAATATGTAAATGTAACATAAGTTCAGCAAATGATGAAAGAGAACAAGCTAAGATCCAGTCAAGAGAAAGAATTCAGCTTCAAAGAAAGAAGAGTAGTTCACCAGAACTAGTTGATCTTCTTTGTGGTGTAGTGATCATTACCCCTCATCTAGACTGTACAATTCTTCTGCTTGAAGTTGTAGGAACTTAAAGAGTAAACAATGTGCGGCAATGCCACAGAAACTGTTAACTATCTTAATACGGGACAACTCACATGCGCACAATTCATATGGAACACTCAAAAGTCAAATGTAAGACAACCTCAAGTAGACTTGGGAAGTTGGGATAATAATATTATGGAGTCTTAAGATATCTATAAATTAAGTAATCAATATTCTCAAGCCATACCAATCAATAGCACCTAAACACATTAACTATCAAAGTTAATGACCAAAGTCAAGAAAGTCATATAAAATTAAAAACCGTGCACAAAAGATTACATAACTATATATATACTAAAACAAAAGCCACTACTGATTTTCTCTCTCAAAACCACTAAAGTCCCCTCCTAAATTCACCAACTCTTTAGTTTTCCTTTGTTGTACAAACCTATTTCCAATTTCAGACCAAAAAAACACCCAACAGAAGTAAATTTTGCACCAAAGAGAGATATTTCATAAATACAGGAGGAACCAATTCAATTACCTGAGGCAGCAGTGCCAGAAAACAGGGCCTGCATATAACGTTCCGGTAACTCACCCGCAGACCCGATAAGACTAGCTTGGACTAGACCAGTAGCCACAGCAGAGAGGCCCACAGCCCCAACAGTAACATAATATCCAATATAAAGCCCACTTCGGCCCATAATGTAGAAAACATCCATGAAGGGAACCACCAAGAGAGCCAACAAGAACAGGCCCAAGCACAAGTTAATGCGGATATGGGCGTGGGACTTGCTGAAGCAGAAGATTAGAAAGCTAGAGCACAGTGAAGAGCATCACCAACTGAGAAACAACAGAAAAGGTACGGTCAACGCTACGATCAGGGTAGAGGTAGTGAAAGTAGTCAACTGCTGTGATGAAAGCATTCCATGGTAGAAGGTAACCAGTTCCTAAGATGAAGTAGATTGTATATCCTAAGTTAAAACTATCCCCTGGGATCTTCTTCTTGATTTTCATGTCGCCGGAGTTATGGAGAAGAGAGGTTGTGGCTTCATTACTACCCATGTTTTGTGCTTCTTTAATGTTCTCACGTTCTAATGTTTGATATCAAAGAAAATGAGTAGTAGTATGTGATCAATGTTTTTGGAAATAAGGAAGTTAAGAGGAGCACTGTATTGAGTAAAGATACAGAAAGTATATTCATAAGGTTGAATACTTATGGAAGCAAATTGATAGAGAAAGGTTGTTTTATTACTAAATTAATTGTATGAAAGATCTTCGAAAGAGAACTATTGGCCACTAGGAATGCCAGTAGAAATAGATATGTTCATTTAGAATGCGTTTGGTAGGAACTTGGAAGGAGGCCAATTATTGGAGGTAACAATTACAAGAAAGTCTTCGATCATTTGTTGGAAGACGGGTACACCACCATATGAGCCACCGGAAGAGGCCTTAACCCCTGTGGCTGCGGACGTAGGCATGTGACTGGTGGATATAGAAGATTGGGAAGAAGAGGGAAATTATAGCAAACTGAAAAGCCATGAAAAAGATCCAGAGAGCACCAGTATTGCCATAGTGTTGTAATGGACTAGTGCAAGTAATCAACAGATGGAATGAAGGCATTCTGAGAGTAGATAACCTGTTTCTAAAATGAAATACTTCATAGATGATGATGATGTAACGTTACTGGACTCGATCCGGGTCTTCCTTTCAGCATTGGTGAAGGAGACAAACTGTGCCTTCTTTGGCTAACTACAATAGTTTCTTATGGACCAGGGCACTTCATAGCCACTTTAGCCAGACAAACTGTGCCTTCTTTGGCTAACCACTGGACTCGATGCGGGTCTTCTTTTAAGCAAGAGGTTTTAAATCTACTCAAACCAAAACTTGGAAATGGAAAAGTGAGGAAGGTCACAAATGAAAAAGAAATTCTTTGAAACATTGCATAACTATGAGGGATAGATGAAAGTTACAGAATTAGAACTTACAAATGTAAAGAAATGTATCTTACAGAACTTTACAATATGAAAATATACATCCCTGAGTCCCTGAATACCCATGACGAGATCAGGGACCAAACAAGCTAGAGATCCGCCTCTTCCCTATTTCAAGTACACTTGAGACAAAGATGATCTCAAATCAATGAAAATTTCAGCTAAATCATACCACATTACACAGTAGCAGGTTAACAAATTGTTCTAAGATCAGATGACCCAAAACCAAGACACGATTGAACCAAAAGCCAAACCAACAATCAAGAATAGGACGACCAATATTCCTGCTGTTTCTGCGTGTTGCAGTTGAACTTTTTTAGGAGCCAGAATCATTAGTACACTAGTTAAATAGCCATTTGTTAGCCCCAATAGACAAGTCAACACTGTCACAGGAATCTCGGTTCGGAAAATTTGGGGACCATGCAAGCATCCCAAATAGAGAGGATAAAATAGCAATCGAGCCAAACATGCCTTGACAGCAGCATTTTCGTTCTCGAATAGATAGAAGGAAGTCAAAGACTTGCCCACTAAATCAAATACATTGTATGCAGTTATAAGAAGAATTGCGTACCAATCCCCGAGTAATTCTGAATGCACATCTTCTGTAATGAAACCCGGAAATATTGATAGAGTCACAACATATATGAGCACAATCCCAATCCCGTGCCATTTGATTGTTCCCATAATTTCCCAAACAGGGCCAGATAGAGGGCCTTTATCCTGCTTTGCGTCATTTACAGCCTCTAATTTGAGCTCATTGTAGTATTTGATAACAGGAAGTCTATGTGCCACATTATAGAAGACGAGACAGATGATCATAAGTACAATCCCAACAATGAAGTACAGAATTGCACTGTTCCTCAAACCATGGATATCTTGAGGATATACTGCTTTTGTAAAGATCCGTAAAAAGGAAACGAGGACACCTGCAGTTAATAAGAAAGTGCAACTTTTACATCCATCATTGCAGAAAGGGAAAAGAAACACACGAGACAAAATGATCACAGTCTTCCACTTCAATCTTCATTCCACAAAAGTATGCAATGTAGCAAGTTAATTCTTGCCTGAAAATCTAATTATTATAATCCAGCAGAGGGGCCATTACCAAAAAAGTAAGTTTAAATCAACACTCCAACATCAATCCTACATGTAAATCATGCTGATACTCTAATAGGATTCTAGAGGATACAACCTTAACCTTCATAATAAGTTAATACCCACCCACCCACCACCACCACCACCCCCCTTTCTCTCTCTTTAATTACTATACCTACTTATTTGGCTTTGCACAAAGTTGAAGGTGTAAGTTTGATGTGGGCTGCTAAGTATATATGGGGGTTAATTAGTGAGATTGTATAAGCTTTTATATTATTTTTCTTTGTATAGGAAAGGGAGTTTGGTGTAGACAGGCTCCAAATAAGGAATTGGATAACTCAAAATGGAAAATGAGTATGATAATTAAAGACAAGAGGACTAGGGAGTAGGGAGTACATCCATCAATGCAAATTTGTCAGCTATGCCTCTCCTTATCATTCCTTAAACGTCCATTAAACCACTCATGACTTATTCAACTTCGCTCAATCCTACATATCTGAGATATGATCCAATACAGAAACAAATGCCTCCCTCTAATCTCTCCTTAGACCTTTTACACTTCCATGCTAGACTACTAGAATTCTTAGACTACAAGATGCTTATTTGTCGTCTGTAGTCTACTGAGCCAAAACATAGATAGAAAAACAATTATTAGAAACCCACATTTCCATTGTAAAAACATGATCTTGAAGCCCATCTTTCATTATGACAAGCCCATCATTACGATACCACCATTCATTACTAGTTACCAAATGCGCCTTCTTACATGTCTTCAAATTTTAAACCACAAGCTTTAGGATTCCTAGACTGAAGGCATCACACTTTAGGTACAAAATATAGCACCAGAACTTCTCAACCTCATCTCTCCGCTTCTTCCAAGTAAAGTTTCCAACTACATTGACATATGACAATATAAAACAAGATACACCCCCAAAATTCAATCCTCGATTGAATCTACAATTAGCATTGATAACTAAACTCACAGCTAACGTCAAAAACCAACACAGACTACAAAAATTGAGCAACTATGACGATACTTAGTTTCTGGTAGTACACTATATCATAGTGGCTGCACCAAAAGAGAAAATCACACGAGGTGTTCAATGTCAAATTGTGTATAATTACACCCTCGACCTTGCGCAGTGCTGCCGGGTTAACCAGCACTCCTAGTCCTACACTCACAGGCAAAAGTTCTCAACAACAAGCACCAATATCATCAATATGGCCAAAAATCCACATGAAATATCTCCCGGTAAAGACAATTCAATCAAAATAATTGGTGCAAAATTAGAAAGTCAACTAATGCTATAATCAAAGACCCATTTCCAATTTCAACCGCGAAAATGTAGAAACCATCTAGCTTAGTTGGTAATGTCTTGTGGGGATGATACTCAAGAATCAAGATCTGAATCGAACCCCATCTAAATCACTATGCTTAGTCCCTCATTTACACCAAACAACAATAATATCCAACCCTGAATATATCATAGCATACGAATTCCAAAATCATCCTAAATTGAACCCACAATCTCGACAAAATGATCAAAATGTGGATGCCACCTAGCTTAGTTGGTAATATCTTGTAGGGCTAATACCCAAGACCAAGACTTGTATCAAACTCCGTCAGTCTACATCACTGTGCTTAATCGCTCATTTACCACAACAAAAAATTCGACCCTCGAAATATCATAACATAGGAATTCCCAATTCATCCTAAATTGAACCCCACAATCTCGACAAAATGATCAAAATGTGGATGTCACCTAGCTTAGTTGGTAATATCTTGTACGGCTAATACCCAAGACCTAGATCGAACCCCATCGGTCTACATCACTATGCTTAGTCGCTCATTTACCCAAAAAAAAAAAATCAACCCTGGAAATATCATAACATAGGAATTCCAAATTCATCCTAAATGAACCCAAAATGATCCAAATTAACCCAAACAAAAAACCTAAAAAAGTCAAATTTGTGCAAGAAAAAACAAAAATCAAACTAAAAAAGAATACAACAAAGATTGATAAAAAAACAAAACCTGAAGCAGCAGTGCCAGCAACAACAGCCTGCATATATCTTTCCGGTAACTCACCAGCGGACCCAATAAGCCCACCTTGAACCAACGCATCAGCAAGGCCCGCAAGGCCCAAAGCTCCAACAGTAACATAAAACCCATCATAAAGCCCACTTCGGCCCTTAATGTAAAACACATCCATAAGAGGCACAACAAGCAAGGCCACAACAAACAGGCCCAAGCCCATATTAATCCGAACAAAAGCATCAGACTTTTTAGGTGAGAAGATGATCAAGAGGAGAGAGAAAAGACCCACAAGCATATAAGCAACGGCGAAGATTCGGTCAACGCTTTGATCAGGGTAAAGAAAGTCAAAGTAATCAACGGCTGTGATGAATCCATTCCATGGGAGTAAAAAACCTGCTCCTAGTGTGAAGTAGATGATGTATGCGAAATGAAATGAGTCTTTTGGGATGTTTTTTTGGGGTTCGTCGGAAATTTGGTGGTTTAGAAGTGTTAGTGTTGCTTCGTCGGCGGAGTTTCCGGTGACTCCCATTTTTTGGTAGTGGATGGGGAATTTTTTTGGGAGGAGAGAGAATTTAGGAGGGTGTTGTATTGTTGCGTGATTGGAGAATTCGTATTGAGTTTGTGGTTGGCGGAAGGTAGTGACCAGAAATTGACAAAACACTTGCGATACGGATTGCTTACATCTACCACTGGGTAGGCTACATAACGGTTAATGTCGGTTATTACGGGTTGATGCAAGTGTGAAAAAGAGAGAGATAGAGAGGACCATAAGTCGAAATACTTCCTACGTTCGGTTTTAAATGAAACATTGGGGGAAATGACATTATTCGTTGATCAATTTTGACTCCAAATTTATCGCGATTATATAAAGAAAAACGTAGTCGAAGTAGGATCTTGTTAGATTCGTCTCGTCATCTTATCAAATTATAACTTTTTATATTTTTACGTGTGTATAACTAAAGATATTAATGATTAAAGAAACGCGTTGGAGTTGCGTGAAAAAGCAAACCTTTCATTTAAAACGAGAACGGAGGGAAGTATAGTAATATTGTAATGTAGTGATAGCTGGAAAATTCAATTAAACGTATTAATATTGAGTTCAAGATATAATGATAGTAATCATATGATATAATAATTGATTACTTTTAGGATAACCTCTAGAATAGATAGAATACAAGTTCGCTTGTAAAATTAAGTTAAATTTGTGATCAAAGATCATGGGCTAACGGTTTCAAATTGGCTAATCAGGACGTAATCGAGAGTTGTTTGTTCTCTCTTGTGACCTATCATCAATAGAATATCAAGGGACACCATATAGAGTTGGAAAATGAATCAAGGTACGCTTCCACAATTATTTATATAACAAATTAATTAGTACGAAACCTTCAGTTTGAATAAATAATACTCACGCCACAAAATTCGTAATCACCAAAAGTTCGCGGGTTCACTTCAAATAAGCAAATCTAAATTCTAACTTCATTATAGCCAAATTATGTTGCAGGTCTCAATTGAGAGTGTTGCTCTCTCAATGACTAATATGTACTTGCATGGAAATAGCATAGACTACCCATCATCTTTGCTTGTTAGTCATCTCACCATCATTCTTTGTGTGGAATTTTGTATAGTAAGATTCATCGAAGTGGCCTTCAAGCAAGCTTATACGTAAAATCCATGGAGTATTTCTTCACATTCACACGGCCGAGTTTTAATCATTTACTTGAATAGATTGCTTGAATAGTATAGATTTCCTTTACTTTAAGGTATAACAATCCATAGCATCAGTTGCCTTCTTTGTAACTTTAATTCACAATGCCATGACTTTCTTCCAAGTCTTTAATATGGTTGAACAAACAAACAAGAAACTCTCATGGTAGCCCACTTGCAGAGACAGACAGCAAGTAGTGCTGCCCCAAGTGCGCATACTTCCCTATAATATAATGAGTCTTACATTTACAGTTACAATGACACATGATTGAAGGCACAAACAATGATAAAAATTGATTTCAATTATCTAATTCAAGTTATAAGCAATGCAAGAGAGAAGAACATTGGGGTGGGAATGGGGAAGTTGAGCTTCAACATCAAATTTGCCTACAATTCCTTTCTACTATGATAAAATTATAAGGGCAGAAAAATTTTTATTGCCAGCAAGAACACAACATTCCAATACTTGCCTTTACGCTCCTGGCCTTGTTGTCAAACCTGCCTCGACCTTTTTATTTCGAAGATAAGCATCCTCCACATTTTGAGAACAAACATTTCGGCTTCCTCATCCAAGATCTTCTGAAGCACATCCAGCATTTTCTCAGCTTTAACATGTTCCCGGAATCTATCTACTATGAACTCCACCAAAGTGTTTTCTTCTTCTCCCAAAAACTCTGTAATCTTTTTGGGAAATCCACGGTCTCATTCTTTCATGCAATCGATTCTGAAAATGTGAATGTGTTTAGTAATTATGAGAGGATACAATCAGTACCACCACTAACATACAATATAAATAAGTATCCAGTGCAAAAATATGTATTGGTAATTTTTGTTTAGTCCATATGCAGGGTGAAAGCTAGAACAATCGGTGCATAAAATTAGGGGAGGATGATATAAACTTGGGATCTAATGTAGCCACTACCTCAAGTCTTTAACCACTTGACCAGAACCTCATTGACATACTGCATATGCTAGCATTAAGTAGCGTATACAACCCACATATGCACAAGGAAGCTGGGTTTGGGGGGGGGGGTTAAAATCTATCTGGAAACAGAATCACTGGGGTATGAACTATGAAGCATACAGCCCACAATTTCTATGGTATAAACCACATGCTAGGTATGCAGCATACATCTCACAATGAATGTGAAGATAGAGAACCCCCAGTTAAGTCTCAGAAAGGAACCAGTCTTACTCCTGAGTTAAACTGAGCTTAGCTAATCTATGCAAAAAAAAACAGTCCCACAAAATTAAAAGGCTTACCTCATCATACACGGCTCAATTAATTTCATATGAAAACAAATCGTCTTTCGTCTTTGGTATCATATCAATTAATTGTTTTGCATCCAAAATCTCCCGAGATCGAGGAGCCTCATCACCAGCACGTTCATGATCATGGTCCGATGGTTTGACCTATCATGAGAGCGTCGACTTCTGTCCTCTCTCTATAAGTGCTTCTCTAGGATTAACACGCTTACCAAGATTCAGCAGATACAGCTGAGACCGGAGGTGCCTCTCCATCATCTGTGTGTACGGCTTGAAGTTCTTCGGATAGAGTAATCAATTGGGACAAGAGGCCTCATCTTCTTCTCTTTCTGTGCATCATCATCCCTCTTCTTCATGAAACACCGACGGGAACCGCTGTTCGTTTCCCTGACCCCACCAAGCCAAATCCAAGCTTTTTGGTTGGGGCATTACCAGTAAGCTTGACATCTGATGTTGAGCCAGGTGCCATCATTGGTTCATCAGTATTGCCATTTCCAACAGCCTCGTCACCTGTCGAAGGAGAGCCAGCTATGAATTTCATTATAAGACATAGTGAAATAGATAGGGTGAGATGCTAAAGTAGAGGTCAAAGAAAACACAATTAAGGACAAAGGTTGACTGATACAAGACACAAAATAGCCACTCACCAGTATGGGATTACAGGAGCAGAATCAGTGTCACGATCCTGTTCCATATCATCTTTAACCTCACTAGCGACAACTTCTGGGGAGGTAGGTCTCTCACTTCCATTAGCCACTGGAACAGATGCAAGCTCCAATGCCTGTTTCTCTTGTTGCCTCTGTTTCTCCTCCTCAGCTCTTTTTGTGGCCTCTACAATTTCTTCATCTTCTTTCAGTCTATCAGCCAGATCTTCTTCCTTTTCCCTCCGCCGCCGCCTCCGCTTATCCTCATATCAGACTTCCGTCTCCTTTTCCTAGAATCATCATCAGCTTTCATCCTCTTGCTCAGCTATTAACCTCCTCCGTTCACGCTCCCTTTCTTTCTCCTTCTCCCTCTCACGCTTCCGCTCATATTCTCTCTCCTTTTCTCTAGTCTCCCATTCCTTTACTCGCTCCTTGTAGAACCGTTCAGCCTTTTTGCTATCTCCAAATCTCGCTCCCTCTCTCTCCTTGCTCTTTCACGTTCTCGTTTTCTCTGCCTAATCTATCAAGCTCTCTCTCCTTCTCCCGTCGATCACGGTCTCTACCCCTATTATCTCGGCTTCTATTATCATACCTTTTACTCCCTATCAGGTGACTCAGTTCCAGCTCTATTTGTAGTTTTTGTCTCACTTGTCGTCTACGTCCATCATTCTTTTCTTCTGCAGTTATCCAAATAGAGAATTGTTTGAGAAAATTTTACAAAAGCGACATTGATTTATAATGTTTGAAAGTGAATATATAACATCAAGTAAAAATTATTCCATCCTTTGACTAACCATTATTCACAGGGTCAATATCAGAATCCTTGTCCCCCGGATTTAGAAGGCACTTCAGAGTTCAAATTGTTTGTGCCATCAGTGACCTTCTGTACCGGTGGCGGAGGAGGAGGTGGAGGCTTAGATCTTTATGCGTTCATCTATCTATTTTGTGAGCTTCTCCAAAGCCTCTCGGTCAGCCTCACGGGTCCTCATCAGAAACAAGACCAAAGCTGGCAGTATCATTTTCCTTGGTTTCAGTCTCATTCACATCCCTTCTTGGGCTCTTCTACAGCAGGTTCTTTCTTCTCATTACCATCACCCTTCTCACTATCTGGTGCACTTTCTCCATCTTTCTTGGCTTCCTCTGCTCCAGTCTCACTGGGTTTATTTAAAGTCTCTTTCTTCTTTTCCCTGTAACGTTCTAGATACTCTCTTGTTGCTTGATTAACATTCAACTATTACAAAGACAAACAGAAGTAAATTCAGATCCAGAAGTAAGAAACATAGTAAACCACAAAAGATTATCGAGTAATCCACCAACAATAATATTTTGAAAACACTGAAATTGACCTTCTCTACACAAATACAAAGGATCGATTACAATTACAATACACCAAAAAACTAATGCAGCAGTTCTGATACAGATTATCGAATCAACAACCACCTTTGATTCCATGTTCACTCATCACAAAACCCAGCTTACCCAAAAAGTAACACTAATAGAAACAGTACTGCAATAAAACCATTCTAACTAAACCAAACTGTATATGGGAGGCCTTTTCACCCAGAGAGTAAACCATATTGGATTAAGAACAGAAGACGAAAATAGAAGTTAGTTTAATCTCGGGTAATATACCACATGCAGGCCCATTTCCCTTTCAAACACATATAGCCATTGCCTATGATATCTTATACGGCGAAGTTCAAATTCCACGCAAGCACTACACTTACTTTTCTCTTTGATAGGACACATAATAGGACCCTAGAAAGTCCAATCCCAGATGTTCGACCCCCCTCAAACACACACTCTCTATGGCCCCAGTGTCAAATGACCAACTGCAGGTTGAGAAGCAGGGAGCAAAGTGAATAGACAAAGGAGGGAGAGTAGACCTGGGAACCAATTAAACTTTCCATAACTGTTGATTAGAGTATCTTGAAAAATTAAATGAAAATTTCCTAACTCCATAGAACTTGGTTCATTGCACTCAAAAAAGGTATTAAGAAACCAAAAGGATAAACGTATATTTTCATGTCAGGCTATAAACTGAAGTGGATTGAACACAGAGGAAAAAATATTCTTATTTTCAGACAAACAAAACATACCACCAGCTCTTCGCCATCAAGCATTTACCGCATTTGCTCAGCAAGCGTAGAGCACGGAGAACCACTTCAGCAGATTCAAATTCACAGAATCCAAATCTTTTTTTGGGGTTCCATCCGGCGGGTCTGAGCACGCTTCCAACTCTTTATTGTTCCACATAGCTGAGGAAGATACAAAAAAGAACCAGGCCACCAGCAATGGGACAGATAACACAGACAAGAGACATTACATCATGCCAAACAGGAGTATGTAACAAAATCAAGGAAGGTGTTTTCTCGCGTGATATTAACATACCTCAAGGGCGAATGAATAAAATCATTCTCCACGGAAGGAGCTATCTTGCCTACATAAACAGTAGTTTGTGGTTTTTCTACTGAATTGCAACAATTGGAACAGCAGGTGGCCTGACAACTGGGGAGTCATTGGAGGACGAAGTCCCAGAAAAGGAGGCCTTGGCAGTGGGGGAACTGTACCAACTGGAACTCAGGACGAGGAAGAAGGGAGGGACGACCCATAGGCATATAAGGATAGCGAACAACTCCTGCAGTATCATGTAAAAACCACATCTATGCGAACACATCAGAGCAGGTTCATAA